>JAODIE010020323.1:0-69922 GCA_027575565.1 Diploeciton nevermanni
TGAGTCTTAATAAAGTACTATATAATGTAAAAGTATTTTGTTATTTGTGTTTTTCTTGTCGTCTATTGGATATCTATATTAAAATTGATCTTGACATGTTTTTTATTTTCTATTAATAATTTTTATCACAAGTAGCAAAATGGGATAGAATTTACTCGATAATGCCTTGGTTCTTATAATGATTAAATATTGTTATTTTCTCGGATGAAAGGGGTACGTCATCCCTATCCCTTGCTCTATCTGCAGTGTCATCGCTCTCTGGGGTGATGCTCAAAAGACGAACAACTCTACAACGTAGAACCATGATATCTTGTCTGGATTCTTGCAAATGTTTGAGGAAAGATTGTCATAAAATGTTCATGAGTGATTTAGACTGATAGCAATAACAGTTGCTATGTAGGTAAGGTTTTTTCTAACAAATATTAATGTTTATT
This sequence comes from Diploeciton nevermanni, assembly GCA_027575565.1. Lineage (NCBI taxonomy): Eukaryota > Metazoa > Arthropoda > Insecta > Coleoptera > Staphylinidae > Diploeciton > Diploeciton nevermanni. The sequence goes on from JAODIE010020323.1 coordinate 435, forward strand.
GTGCTTTCTAGGATTGAATAAAAGTAACTCCTTGATTTCTGCGACACAAATTGATGCAAAATAATTCGATTGATTAAATTTTTAGAAACAAAAGAATCAGTGCTAAAGTATTTATTCCACGAAAAAAAAAACAATGTATTTAGGCACATGTGACTCAGCAGGAGATGCCTCCAGCCAGGCATTTTCATGAGGGTTCTGCCTTTCTTTTTCTTCTTTGCTAGAAATTTTGTTGAAAAGAATACAAGATTGGTTTAGCTGACTAAATTCAACAGTCTAATTTTTACTCTTCATTTTCTGGTCATAATGCGTTCAATATAATAAGTCATAATAAGTTCAAATGACAGTTTTTATAACCCCAAAAGACACAAACATGAAATAAAAATTATAATTCAAAAATTGTACCAATTCCAATTAAAAATCAGACAGAATGTAGTACGATTAATATTTTCAAAAATTAATTACAAAGAAACTACGCGATAATTATATACATACCCCATTTGGATAGAAGCCTTTTGAAATGTAAACTAGCAGAGTATTACCATTTATTCGATTACATTTCTTGTAACTTCATTCCTATTGTAACTGTAATTGCATTGGTTGTAACTCATCCATTGTCTGTTTACTACCCGAGTGAGGATAATTTTTATTCAATTATTTTTAAATATGATATAAATTATTGACTTAAACTGCTGAAGATGCTTCTATAATTTGTATAATTTACATGGTCCATCAATAATCAATTTTAACAGAATGCAATTGTTCTAATTAAAATAGTATCCATTTATTTAGGGTCGGAAATGAAAATACAAAATATAAGTCAATTTCTTCAAAGATATGTCTTCTACATAAATGTCTGAAAGAACACGTAGGTGCCAAGTTCCTAGCTCTGTTTGAAGCAATCGTCCTTTGAAATCCTTTTCTATTGCTGCCATCTCCATCACTCCACTTTCTCCACCCTTTGCAGCGCCAGTTGTTTCGGTATAATTAAGAGACCATGCCTCATCAACTTGTTGATCCGCTGCTAGTTTCGGCAGTTGCGGTGGTTCTCAAACATAACTAGGATCAACGCTTGCTCGATCTTTCTTCACAGGCTGTACACTTTCTTCTTCTTGATCATTTATTTTTTATATATATATGCAGTCTTGCGAATCGTGATAACTGATAAGAAGTGCACTTACCTTAACAACTTGTGTTTCTTCAATAGGTAAAGCGATGTGTTGAGTTGCAGGATACGTTTGGTTGTGAAGACAACTTAAAACTTGTACCGTGACAATCTTTAATTTGATTGAATCAGAATGAGAAAAAAATTAACCCAGATACACACAGCAGATATCAATTTGAAAAATAAGGCCGGAATTAATACAAGAGTCGGATAAGTTCTGCAGTAGCACACTCATGTCCGGCTTTTCCCTGAGCTGGTCAATCAAACGAAGGGATCGATATTTGAAACTCATCCTATGCAAATCAGGTATATATGGTTCGTTTGTATATTCCGACGAATTTAGTTCCTCATGTCTATATTTTTTCTAAGGAAGAACCTCTTGAGCTAAGAATCTTTAGTTCTCTATTTTCTTTTCAACAAGGTTAGAGTCATGTCCAAGCACGAAGAATAAAAATGATATGATTAATATGAAAATGTTCGGTAGAAGAAGACAATAGAGGCGATGAAAATGTGAAATTTATTAAATGCAATTCATTGGATAAGTCAATGTGATGATGATCAATATAGTGAATTTCGTAGATTATTCGACGATGACAATTATGATGCCATCGCTCCTGTAGAAATCGAATAGCTCAGAGAGGATCAATTTGATCTGTGCATCGTCCTTAACTTCCTGCATCAAGCGAAGGAGATGATGCTTGATGTTCTCAGCAGTGAAAGAGGTGATATCCTCGTTCATGATATCCTCGGTGGATGCACCATCCACTGGCGTGTAGGTGTAAAATTCAGAAGGTTCTTCCTCTGCCCCCATATTTCTCTCAATTTAGAATTAGGCTGAGTAATTATCGTAGAATATTAGATAGATTGCGGGTCCGAATTTGGGATTTGGCACGCTCGTTAATTTTGGTGATTGAATGTTCTATTCTCTGATGGCTGTCATGTCAATGACAATACCACTTTCGATTTTTATTATTATTAGTATTCTGAATCGGCAATGTTCGTTTGTGACCGCACGTGATTGTTGAATGTTTTCCATGGTGGGTTAGGTAGAATTGATAACTGCGCTGCAAGAATTCTGTATCAAGTTGTTGAGGGCAGCAATTAGGTGTCAACACTAATTTCGATGGCTTGAATTTGAGCTTCATATATGTCGCGGTCTTGGTTCATGATAAAGATAATTAATTGGTTTGGTTGAATTTGCAATTTAATGTAGTTGGTAATGACTGGATAATTTGGAAGGCTTTTCCATAACGTATGTATGAATTTATTGTTTAAATATACTCTAGGCTTCGTTTATGTTTAGAAGGATTTATTAGTTGTGAAGCTGCAATATATTTGATTTAGATATGAATTATTTAATTTAAATTTTAAAAATCATGTGCATCTTATTTTTATTGCAAATTCTAATCTACTTCTTTCATTATGAAAAGTATTAAGAAAAAATGTAAATCTATATTGCATAAATTGTGTTTATTGTTAGTGGATTACTGGAAATATTTTTTATTTTCATTTCATAACTACTACTAATCTCTCTCTCGGAGAATATTTTACATTAATATCGGGTTTAAATTGCAGAAAATCCAAAAATATATCGCTTTTATCTACAGTTATTTACGGTTTAGTACCTATCCTCGTTGTTTTGTTTATGAATTAGATTTACTCGTTGACTTTTTATAATTTAGGGCAGGGGTCGGCAACCTTTTTCGGACGGCGAGCCACGGATGGAATTTTATAATCATGAGAAATATATATAGAAAATACGATATTTTTTAACATATTATAAAAGCATTATTACTAGAGAACAAAAATTATCAAATTAATAATAGGAATTAATTTTGTTCTTTAAATTTCGCACAAAATTCGTTAACAGCAGTCAAAATACATTTTGTAAATTGTTTGTTATTAATTTCGAAATATGAAAGGATGTTTTGACCAATGTTGAACTTTGTTCCTTACATTTTGTTGTGCTTCTAGTGATTTTTGCAAAGAATCAATTTTATTTTGTCTGAATTAAGGTACATATTCACTTTTGTGTTTTGTGTCTCGTAGTGGCACAAATTGAATTCTTTGAATAAGCTTATAGATTGCTGAAAATTATTAATAAAAAAAAATAAAAAAAGTCCAATAAATTCGCCATTTTCTTCTTTAATGATTTAAAAATAATATGCATTTTTCACTACCAATTGTTGTAGTTGTTGTCAATATGGAACACAAATACCGGAACGGCGCTAAATGATAAAAAAAAAAAAAAACTAAATACTTTTGCACTTCCAAAGTGAAGTCTAATGAAGCGTTCATTTTACTGGTGTGTTGATGCAATTAATGAAACCAATAGGCCGAAAGTTGACGCATGAAAATAATATTCTTCGAAAAGATAAACTAAACATAACACTAAATTATTTCAGTGTTGATTAATGGAACAATAGACCCTTGTGCCCCCAAGGCGCCGCGTGAGATATGAATCGATAAAACAAAGAAAACAATAATTTCTAAGCTAGCCTGCACATTTTTGTCACGGCACGCTCACGCTACAAGCTTGTTGTTTTCTCTGAAATTAAGCTAGTACTTCGGTCGACTCTTGATTTAAGAACTAACTCATACTTCAATCAAATGTCTTCGTTATGAATATACAGGATTGTTCCTTCTTCTAGCCCCTTTCTAGCCGAAATACATTTTCCGTTGACATTACCGTCGCAATAGAAGTGGATAGTAAAAACTGTTTTTATTGTCGTTTGTACATTTTCAGGTTTCAATTAGGAAATGCCATTACGAACCTATTCGGTCGGATCGAACGCTGGGAAAATGTACACAGCTATGCATTTACACTGTAGCAGCGCAATCCCATGTGCGCTTCCTCTCAACCAACTGTAAATGTTTTATATTACATTACCCTCTTGCACGTTCCGCATTCGTCTGGATGCGAATTTCTATCGTCCCAGAAGCACGTTTTAATGCGGTCGATTGATGGCATCCTCCAGTGTTTCACTTGAAAGCGTCTCCATCGATTTCCATCGATCACTGCTTTTTCCACGCGGGCAGTGCGCTTGATTTTGATACGATCACAGCGTCGAGTTATTGCTGCAAAAAGTGAGACTCTTTCGTTAAAGTAATGTAATTGTTGGCTTGAATTAGTGCCATTGAATGTGAGAGCACGGTGCACACCGGCCCTCTGGCTAATCACGCCACTCGAATACTGCACTTATGTGTAATCAAGAAGAAATTGCAATTGGTCGAAGAAGAGAAACTGGACTGAGATGCAATAAGACGCTAATACGCTGTGCACCTGGCGAACATCATCAGCACGATAAAATATCACAGTGTGTAATGGGATAATTTATAGAAATAGGCAATGAATAAAATTGACACCAATAAAGAAACAAACAGTCAAGTCAAGCATGGCCAAGCTTTTCCTCTACTAATGGTAACGCGGTGTTGTCGGCAAATCCCATGTGCTTTATTGGGCCAGCAGTGAAGTTCCAATACAGGGTCGTTGAAATAACTAATAATAATAGGTGCAATGCGCATTGTGTGCATATAAGTTTCGCGGACATTTGAGTGCATCCGTGCATTTATACCGTCGAACAGTCGAGCACCGGTAAGCGAGTTATGAAAGCTGATTCGCATTGCAATTGACATGAAATATTAAGTTGACTAGGTCGTCGTCATCAGTAGGAAATTTCTACGTTTTCCCATTGTCATGAGTTTCTTTCTTCGTCGCTCATGAATTGAGTTCAATTCTCGGACTGTACCAGCTTACAATAAACCTACTAGTGTAACATTGTCAATTGATTGCAGCACAATGCTGGTCCTGTTTGCGCTGTAATAATAGTGCGATATGCTCTGCGGTTGTAGGTATGGTTCGAATGCTATGGTAAACTAAGTGTGTCAGGTTAAAATAATCCATTTATTCTAATGCAAACGAAATCATGTTCGAATTTTTTTTTTATTTCTACACGCAGTCGGATGCTTTTTAATTTTCAATTGACACAACACTTGAATTTCCAGTTGACATCGACTTCTTATTGTTGTCTGTTCCTTAAGTAGTATTCATGATTCATGTAACGTTCGACGTTTTGGGTGTTCCCACCTCTGAGGAGACTGCTCACCATCGCGACGGAATTTAGGCGAGGCGTACCATCTATTCCAATTGCAATGGCTTTGTCTATTATATTGTGTAATTCGTAGTTCTGTTCCATGGTTGTGGTTTGGGATGTTGCTTTTAGTCGAGGAATTGAAGATAATGGGACTGAGAATTTGATGCGATGTGATTTATAATAATGACGTGCTCTGAATATTTGACAATTGCTGATTAGTTGATTTTATAATATTCTATTAAAGTGCAATTATATATGTTTTTTTTTTCTACCAATTGAGACTAGAATCATAAATTGCTTCTTAATTCTGGAGTATTGACTTGAAAATTGCCTGCCTGTCTGTCTTTCTTTCTCACAAAATTTCGGAATTAATTGAAATAGTTTACTCAAACACCTTATATTTTCACAAATATCCGAAGCATTCCACTAATTCCGTCACTAAAATACCTCATAACATAATCCTCTCTCAACATAAAATTCCTTCCCTTAATATTTTATTCATCGCTACAAAATATAAATTATTAATTTAACCCAAAATGAATATTTGCTGAAACCCCATCCGCGCAAAACAATAAATTCACCCAACTGCATTGTTTAAATCATTTAACCCATAAATATTTGTTCGATTACACTGAATAAATTCCAATATATACATTGTCTCTGCAAACTAAATATGCATGATAAACATATTGAACAATTTCAAATAGTTTTCAAACACATGAATTACCGCGAGTATTCCAACATGTCACTGATTTTTGAACAGTATTAATGATAAATAAACCAATGTTACATTATTCTACATAAATAATTAATGTTTTAGGCACTGGACACTACCAGAAAAACAGATAGTCACGGATAGAAATACGATGGTTTCATGGATAATCAACTTTCTTCAGCAATTGTCCTATGCGTTAAGGAAGCTACTAGATTTGCATTTAGAGTGATTGAAAGATTAACTTAGATTAGCTCATTAGGTGAAGTCGAGTTTGACTTGTTTTTATCTGAAATTGATTTTGTAGTGATGGTAAATCAATGGTAATCAAGGTGTTGAAGAAGTTGAAATGGTAGTAATGCGGAAATGCTATAAAGAAAGCGTTTAATGTTATATGAAATCTTAGTCTTCATCGATTAACTAAATATATGCGTACTTTCAATGAGGATGAAAGGATTTCGACATAATTCAAATACAATTTTATATTACTAGAAAATTAAATAGTGCCATACTAATTCGGTCACTACTTGTGCCCATTTGTTTTTGAACCAACCGGTAATTCGCCTGCATAAAGGAAAGTGGGACGGCGGCATCACGCACCCACTTTGGAGTTGATATTATATTCCAGCTCCTTTTTAGCCACCGTTTTTAGTGACCACGGCGCAGGATTAAATTTATTACCCTGCGTCCGCGCGTCCGCCGTCGTCCTAAACATACGATCGACCGCGATGATAGGCTTGGTGGCATCAAGCAGGCAGCGCGTTGTTGTTCGGTGCGTATTGCTGCTTTCTGGTCCGCTGAAAGTGAATGGATTAGATTATTTACCACTGGACTATGGTAATGGTCTCGTGAATAGTTTGTAGTTTGGTAGCTAAATCCCATGGTGCTTTGTTCATGCGCCAATGCAGGATATCAAAGGTCAATATTCGGGATTCTTTCCACTCGTTAGATTCGTCTTTATCTTGAATATAGGTTTGGAATAGTAGGATAGTCACTTCTGGAAATCCGGGAATAGTACTAAACATACCGATTTTATTGATACAAGAGTTTCCGTCTGGAAACTGATCGGGTTAGGGATATTTCATCCAAAGAGGGTTTGGAGCATTCCTAGAGTGTAATGATATTAGTACTACTGCTATGTGCATGTTTTGCAATTGGGAAAAAACACAAACGCTCCAAGCGCAGAGACGGAAACGAACGAAAGCGAAATTGGATTATCGTACAATCGCATGCAGCGGCGGCGGCGGCGGCGGCGGCGGTGGTGCTGGTATGGGTCCGAACATGTACAATACTCTCGTATATATCGAAAGAAAAGATAAGCGCTGTTAACCCCCTGTCATTTCAATTTTTTTTCACTCACCATATTCATACTCCTCGTCCACGCCGATGCCGATTCTGCAAATGGAAACTGAAACAGACGCCGTAACACGCGCGGTAAATAACATATATTCGGATAGTGTCCCCAGTGGAGGTGTGCATTATTCAACTAACTGGGGACTGGTTGGCTTGAGATTAATATTTCATGCTTCAATGCGCTTTCTTTTTCGCGTGCATGCCACATGAAAACACGCCAGAAGTGGAGATGCTGACATAGGGAGATGACGACATCAAGGAGGAAAACGTGCGGTGGGCATTAGTGAAATATGTTCTGGCGTATTGTGCTCCCTACCTATCTCAATTCATGTGGGCTGCGCAAATTAATGACGGCTTGCGATCTTTGCGAATTACTGCTTTTTAGAATTTTACGTGACGCATACCGGTTTATATTAATTAAACAATTTGTTTCATGTAGTTGAAGAAATCACCAGGATTGAGGTATATGGACATAATAACGGGTTTTGTACTTGTGTATGTTGACGAGGAGTATTCATAGTCAACATGAATATTCATGATAGGAGTAATGCGCTGGCGGTGATAAGCAAGCGAAAACGTAGAGGCATGAACGTCGAGCATGTGAACGTTGAGAATTGGATCCATGTGTAACTTCCAGGACATGACAGGCATATTCATTTGGGGATATATTTAGATCAAGTCTCATGTAAATTAGGTCGCAAAATATAATTATCACAAGAACCATCTTGTAGGTTTTTTATTTTGTTGCTTAGCTACTAGATTTAAACCTCATCTTTCTAATCTTTGCAAAAAATCAGCTTGATCTATGATTTGTCAGATTATGTTATTATTATAACCAGAAGTGATGATATATATATATATTTGAGTATTCCCGACATCCAGGCAGGAGAAAACTGATGAAACTTTTTAATTCAAAAACTTCTTGCGCACGGAATCTGTCGAACGTCCAGGACACGTGAACTAAGTCTATAACCGAAATTTAACGTTTTGCTTTGCTCGCATAACTTACTCAGCGCGTTTTTCCTGCTTCGCTAGGATAACCGACTTGCAAAAGCTGTTATGATCCTTGTCATGTCAAGAAATTGTACTGTGAGTCTTGATTTTTACCTGAAATCTTCATCTGAAATCTTATTTTCTCACTTCTTATAAAAAACAGGTTTGAGATAATCTACAAGAATTTCATTGGATATGTTTGCAAATTATTTCCTTCTGATAATTTTCGTAGTTTGTTTTTTGAGGAGGAAAATTTCTCAGGACTATTGGTATGTGGTTCGATTATACGAACGATTCTCGGTTCGTATCTGCGTCAGTTCTACAAGTTATATTTCATTTTCGTTTTCATTTCCATATCTCTACGCTGGGAGTTTAATTTCACCACTGCGATCCTTTTTCCTCTCTTTCTTTTTGTATCCTTATATCCATCAGTTAGACAACACTCATTGTCTGTACTTTGTTGACATCCTACTTCGTTTTTCTGCTCTGTGTTAACTCTCCCACCCACACTCTGTTGTTTATAATCATAACGGAATATAACTTAACACTAGCTCATTTCCTACAACTTTCCCACCGCGTTTGTTAAGAGCGTTCGGTTATTTCGGCCGTGCACATTCTGCATCGGCGCCCGCGTTCACGATAGTTGCTATCTTGCTATCCGGTTTGCAGGAGATGATACGCGCCGCAGTTGCTTGCGAAGGTAATAACATTACCGGCGGCGGCAATGCGAAATGGCAGTGGCCGCCCGGCTACAGCATTGGAGCAGGTGAGATGCCGGGAAAAGTTTTATTACCTTTGCTATAGTTGATATTAGTTCAGAGCCGAACGTGCAAATTTGAATTTATCGCGTATTCGCCGCCGTAATCGCACCGTCTCCGTTGTGATGTGCGTCCGCATTCGGAGCCAACCGTAGTGCTGTTGCTGATGTTTGGTCATGCGTGTCATTTTAATTGCATCACCAAAAAGTTGTGTTTGAGATCGCGCTTACTGCGTGCACATTAATTAGTTTTCCGATTTGCGGCTGAGAGCCAATGGCAGGCTGACACCCAGCAAAAACCCGCATGAATACATCATGCATAATAGAGGTGGTTAGTGGCGCGCGGCAGTGCATTTTCCGACGTTGGGGTGAACATTAGCTTTACTGCCGCTCATGCCAGACGACTTAACTGAGCTCAGCTCGACTACAACATAAATATGTAAATGAGGATGCTACTAACTCAGACGATATACTTTTTTATCTTGGATCTGCTGCACATGCGTAAAAATTTAGGATGCACATGCGCAGATGCAACATCCCCTAATAGATTTTAATATTTACATGGTTTGCTCTCGGAAGCAGGTTTTACACTGAGCATGGGGAGAAACTGTGGTCTTTCAGTGACCTAAAGCAAAATTTAAATTATGTTTTGACATATTTTGTTTTCCGCAATTGCAATTTTCATACAAGTCATTGAATGAAATTTGTGCATTTGTGGCAGTTTTTTTTTTACGGTCTAGGAAGCTAAGGCCCAAGTGCGTGGCTTTTGTGGACATTGTCGTCGCGTGTCGACGCATGTGAAGCCAATGAATTTATTTATGGTTTTGGGCTACAACTTTGCATTAAACGGGGGTGGCGCACGCTGCAAAACTGATAGCTTTATGTTGCTTTCCATCACTTTTGTCCGGTTTGCGGTGGTGTCGCCTCTTCGAATCCCCGAATTTATTTATGGTGCTACTTACTTTGACTTGATAATAATAATTTCTATACAGGGCTTTTAATTTAGCTCATTTGAACCTCAATAACTGTTAATAAATGATAAGAATAAATTTCTTTTAATTAGCAGATTTAAAAATGACATCCTGAAATTTGAGAATTTTATTCTTTTTGTTTTTAGTACAATGCTCGGATTTCCTCGTAGCTCCTGGAATTTCCGGCGTATTATTCATACGTTATTCTCGCTTCGGTCACCATTACCATGGTGGCGCGCCAATACGCTCAAATGATTTATTGCTAATTTCGGATCTCACGCTTGCGCCCGCCACTCTTGCGCCACTTTCTCTCTCCGTACCGCTGCCGCCTCTATCGCCGCATTACGGTGATATACCGTGTGATTTAGTCTCTTTATATCTGCACATTTATATTTACGTTGGATGCATGCGCATTTTCCGATTCCGCGCACGTGGATATGCCACCGCCGCCGTTACCGTCGCATTGGGGAAGGTGCGATAGTGTATCTCATGCAAAGTTCAGACGCGTGAACTTTCCGTCGAAGACAACATTGATTTACACGATGGGACTGACACATGTGTCACTATATTTTCTCCAAATAGGGTTTATGTGAATAATTTACAGTTCTTCATCATGCTGTGCATAATAATAGAAGAATATGTGGTTTATGATATTGTAATATTTGTTTTGAATTCGATGCACAGTTATGGGTCCGCGTTGTGCTACCAAAAAGCGGATTATTTTGAACTTACTAATCTATTGTTATTGTTTTGAGTTACACATTGCATGATTTTGCTCATATCTAGACATTAGAATTGTGTAGTGGAAGAATTGTTTACATTCTCAACATTCCAGATATGATCGAAGTTTCCGCCATTTCAAATGGTTAATGCAAATAGCTTTTCAGAATAGACAGGTATTGTTCAATTTTTATCATAATGCAGAAATTCTATTTTACAAATATACGATCTGCATATTTATTTAGTTTCAAAATCAATAGTTTTGAGTTTTCATTACTTTCCATATCGTCATAAATAGGTTGGTAATTTTTAAAATCCTAGCAACAAATATTATTGACATGGCATATCGTTTCGAGCAGACCGCTCTTGTAGAAATCAATCGGTTGGCCTCTGTGCGCTCATAAAAACATAGAAAATCAACTCCAGAAGCTTTTCCTGATCGGTAATTCTTAATTTTCCTATTTTTTAATTGAATACAAATGGTTAATACGAAACGCATCATATAGTGCTATCTGACAGTATTATGTCAACTAATTTAGAAATGACACTTTACCACTGGCCCATGGATTGCTTCCAAAGGCAAGCAAGACAGATCAGGCCAAGGAAGAGCGTGCTAATGGACAGACAAACACCACATTGAATAACGAAGGGTTGCGAGCTAAGGCAGCTACGAGTAACTTGATGAGGTATTCTTTATTTTCCATGGCAGATACTAAGCACAACCCTCATAGTCTTATTTTTTCGCCTCATCAGTTGAATGGAATGGAATGGAAAACGCACGCTGAAGCTTTCAAACATCCTGTTGAAATAGTGGGACGCAGGGAACCCAGAATACCCAAGGAACACGAATTGGAGAAATTCTATTGGTAAAGTATTCTTTCACTCTTCCGGATGTCCCTCCACTTCCCAAGGAAAGGAAACCAGGGAAAACGTATGCAGAAAGCTGCAAACGTTCATCGGAAGAGGCAGCTCGGAACTATTTGAAAATGGTAGTTGCAGCCGAAGAAAGGAATGGTTCTGGTACAGTCTTACGCAAAGAATATTTCCAGAGGAATACTACAAATTCCAATTCTGATCAGGGTGGAACGCAGGGAACCCAGAATACCGGAAGGTCCGGAAGGTTGCGGGCTCAGAGATGAGTCTTCCGATGAAAATGAAGAATCATTCCGGGCGGGCTTCATTGGAAGAAAAACAGCCTAGTTTTGAAGTTAAGGTCCTTTGGTTTAAGCCCTTCGTAGAGAATTTTAAATTTGAACAGTTTTGGGCAATATTACGTTTAAAAAGTTATCTACTTTTTGTACCTTTACATGGAACTTTTGAAGTAGTCAGAAGTTTGATTACAATCGCATTAGTAATTTGGGTTTATCAACATGAGTCTGCATTGTTCTGATTGTTACCGGTTACATTGATTACATTCTTAGTATTCCAGATAAGGTAGTAAAAACGATCGTATTTTAATTAAACTCACAGAGTTGAATTGAATGATTATTAAGAAGAGATGTGTATTATTTGAACATCACTATAAAGTTTAGGCATAATTTTACATCTAGTATTCTAATTTAATATGAATCGCTTTATTAACTACGGATGAATTATTCTAATATTGATTGCTCTGAGTTATGTCCGGTTGACTCGAAGTTTTAGATTATTTTTGAACAATTTCAGAGTGGCAGTTGTCGAAGTGATGTTCGTAGAAATTTTTTAATGGCATGTCGCTGTGATCGAAGCAGGTAAATATAGCATGTCGATCGTTCAACAGACCAACAGTTAAATCGTCCTCTTGTACAGTTGTAAGTAAGCTCAAAATTGTACTTTAGTATCTAGTCATAATCTATGAAACGAAATTTTAAAAAAGCTTTTCGTATGACTGTTTGCTAGAGTTGTGTGTGTGTTTTGGGGAATTCAATTTGCAAGATTTTTACAGCCAAATTGATAGATGCGTTTAAACAGTGGTTTATTCAAAACGTCCGAATAGAATTCGATTTCACCCTTTTCGGAAATTAAATTTCGATTTAACGTTAATATTTCATGTTTGTAACGTCACTGTTCGCCGAAGTTAATCTGTTTACGTGCAATAGTATTCACACATGGTCCTGTACATGTGTGAACGTTCACACTGCCCGTACGCGATTTTATTATTATTATTTATCGTAATTCGTTCTCGTTCGTTTCATCACGTTTATCTACACTCGCGCATTCGCCGCGCGTGTAATGTTATTAGGTATCAATTACGTTCGGGCGCACGCATAATTCAAATTTATTAGACAATGCATATTTATGGCACGATATCGGCGAGGCGGGCAAACAACTGGAACCGTTCAGGTTGCAATTACATTGTTCCAGTAGCCACGCGCCGATTTTAGCCAGGCGGCATTTTTTGGCGGAAATATGTTAAGCACTTGCATTGAAATCGCGCCCACTTCATTATATTCGTCATTGTGACAATGGAAAATTGTGCGAATTCAGGTAGCCATTGTGCATTCGTTAATTGTATCACTAGCGTTTATAAATATTTATTGTATAATTTGTTGTGTTTTCACGTTTTCCAGCGCGTGTGGCACGGAAATCGATTTGTGTTTATGTATGTGGACGAGCATAACATTTTCAGTTTATTCGCTTTATCGTGACCCAATTTACTATATTTGAAGGCATTATCTAAATACACGATATTGGCTTCATAATGAAGATTGCTGGCTCACACAACGTTGAAATAGTTTCAGGTCAAAAATGACGTGATTTACGTTGGAAATATGTAGTTAACTGAATTTTATTCACACGTTATTTTTGTGTAAATATTTGAGAAAAATTTGTTTAACTGCAAGGACAAAATAAATGGCACTACATTTTCATAATATTTAATATTTTAAAAGCTTTAAATTTTAATTTGACTCTGAATTTAATCAGAGTCTACATCGTCTTTCCCATTTTGTCACAATAATAATTTTTTCAAAATTGCGCCCAGGAAAATTAAGTGCCTCCTAATAATTATTTCCGTATCTGAAATTCGAGTTCCACAAGAGATTTATTTTATTGCATCGGCACATACGAGTACATAATATAAATTCCATCAATCCATACAGCAGTCTTGTTCGCAGGCGCTTTATTGGTTTTGTATCAAATTCTTAGCGCTCTTGCACGTGCACATCGAGTTGATTCGATGCAGTTGACATTTCACCGCCTCCGGCTGTATGCGATTCGCAAACAATGAAAAATTGTCTTACTTTTATGCGCATTAGATATGTCCGACATCTACCGCCACAGACCATCCTAGGAAAACAAAAGGAAGCACCGCAGCGATAGGCGAATAGATTATAGTGCTAACTAATTAGTCGCGAGTGATTTATACCCGGAACTGACGCGCTAATGCCGCTGCCCAACGCCTGCATAATGCACGCGTCTAGCATGGGCATTATTAGATGCCATCGCTCGACAGCTCATTTAGCTTGACGTGAAATTGGTGAAATTGGTGAAATTGCTGCAAGGGCCGGCGAGGCGCGGCAGCCACACACTAACCGCCTCTGAAAGCGTCTCCGCATCGGATTAGGATCAACAGGAAGCTGGAGCGGCGATGGCCAGATTCGGTTCAATAGATACAAGTTGTGGGGGTCACCCTGCCTAATTCCAGACTCCTATGATATCGAATTCGAGTACAAGACAAGGACCTATTAAAATATTATTTTCTGTCTGGTATCATGATTATATCAGCAGAGTGGAGAACTTCTCCTATATGTTCCCACAATTTCCTATACAAATATCACTTTGATTTACGACCGCTTTCTCCGTATTTCATTATTTACGCAGGTCCCGCCTCGGAAAGCGTTATTCCTAATATTCCCGAAATATTCTTGATGTCTCAATACCTAGTCTACCACTTTGGAAATTAGGCAAATGAATCAGTCTCAATATTTGTACAAATCTTGCTTCATGTCATCGTCACTAGTCAAGCGTTTTTTCGTAAGCGTCTTTAACTCTTGTGCAATCATCGTTGAAATGAGTCCGTACAGAACTACGATTGGGTTTGCTAGAATGAGCGGCGTCGCATTTCTACGGTAACGCGTCCATTATGCATAGAAGACCTTTTAATAAGCGTCGGGGTAAATTGTAGAACCGCATCGCGGTGCTGATTCGGCGGTTTTGCGAACGCCGAAGCCAAGCGAACGTCGAAAGAGGCCAACGAAGCCAATTGAACCAAGTCGTTGCGTTGGAAGTGCGATGGTAACTAGCAAGCAACGTGGTCAAGTCGACTAAATTCGCTTTTTTCCAAGTCTAGCATATGCTGGTGGAAACGTAACCTACATTAGCACGTCACGAAATCGTACACATTGAATTAGATAATTCCGTTTTAAGAACAAAACACAATTGTGTTTAATTTGTATTTTAATCATATTTGATGCGAAAACAACCACTTTCCTGAATAAAAAGTAAACGATTTTATTTGAACTTATTTTAGTTGCGCTATCTTATGCAAATAACTAATTAGTTTGCGCAACAAATTGATTTAGTCATCCTACAACAAATTTGTTCGTTTAGATATGAAGTGGACTTAAGAAGACAAACACAAGTAGCAGGAATGAAAACCGGGACAAGTCAGTACGAAATAATCATGCATGTTTGCTGTTGGTGATACACGTTAATTGCTAACAATGGTATGGCTGATGGTATTTATATGTTGAATCATATTTGGAGAAAATTGTGTTCTAGAAAATCTTAAGTCTTTTGTTAGGGGTGGTCATGGAGGTATCATGTTATAGATTACAACTATCTTATTATTATCCTGATAACTTCGGATAAGTCTTAATGTACAGCTCTGAAATGAGAGCTTTTCAATTTATTTTCAAATACTTTTCAAAAACCATCGAAATTAAACTTGTTAATGTGGGGTTGACAATATTTGTCAGCTTTATAATTTAACATGAGAAGTAACTAATAATAATAATAAAATTTTCGAAACATATTTTAAATCCAATTATAGATGTTGCGTAATTTAACCTCTTGTTCTCTCTTGGTTACCCAGGTTATGTTAAAGTATTGAATATAGTAGGCTAATGTCTTCTAAGGGCTGAACGTTGTGATCGAAAAATGGTTTGAAAACAATAGGGATACTGCAATAACACAATTTTCAAGAACACTACGCACACTATCGTAGAAAATGTGGAAATTGTTATTTTAATTAAATTTTCTTCAATTTGCAGTATGTTTTTCATAAAAAGAAAACAAAGAATAAAAATCAATGTACTGACATTTATTCAATTATTTTTCAATATTTGTTAACGTGAATTTAAAAAAAAAAACAGTGAAGAAACCGCAAAAAATTCAATTAAATTTCATTTCTTTCCACAATGGGCACAAATGTGCATTTTTCAATCTCGCCAAGCATTTCGTTTAATTAATTTACTGAAAATAAGAGAAATACCTCTAGAAATATCTCTCATCTTGCAATCAACACAACAATCGCTTTGTCTCGATTTCACAGCATACGCGCATCTCATCGGGACCACTCAACACACTCCCCGCTCCACGGCATCGTTACCTCTTCTTCACCTGTGCGAATCGCACCGTTCGCGCCGCGCATCCTGTAGTCACTCGCTGTGCAGTGTGCGCTCAGTGCGTCGAAGTACTTCGTGTTGGTCGGGCGCAAGTCGCGCACGTCGTCTCCGCATTCTTCGTGCAGTTCGCGAATAACCTTGCGCCGACCGCTATCGCGTGCCCTCCGGCATATCCACCGCGTTGTGTGCGGAACGAATCTGCGGACTACCATCCGTGTGATGCTCACCATACGCATCGATGCTGTGCGGTAAGTTAATTTGGATTGATTAATTTCCCGAGTGGCACACGAATTCATATGGAAACCCGCAGTCGTGAGTGTCGTACATAATTAAGAGACACCATGGTAAGACAGTAATTACTATAAGGTTGAATTGCAAACTTGCATTTTGACAAGGCTCTATATTTTTCCGACAAATTGGCGAGAAAGTATGAGAGAATCTGTTGCAATTCGGGAGATACGATTGAAGCAGGGTTTGGAAACAAACTGCTTACTCTGTTTCTATTTACGGAAATTTTCTGATCAAGTGTTTTATACTCTTGAACTGGTGACTATTTTCCAAATAAAATTTGTTCCAATTTATAACTTAACGTAATTCACACAAATGGGCGGCGTAGATGGGATCGAAAAATGGTTTCAACGGAAAGACGTTACTGTATGGAATATTGCTACTAATTTACGTTCCTAGACTGCCCTTATTGGGTATTTAGTACTTTTACGATTGCAATTCCTAGAGGATCATTTAACCTCAAAGTTGTCACTTGGTTTTTGATCCAGGGCTTTGTGGTTTAGTAGTAATTAAGGTCATTAGTTGTTTCCAAATTAATTGAGCATGCTTATTATTATGAGAAAATTACAGCTCTAAATTAAAAACCTATTTCATGAAATGCAATAATCACATTTGCCACCACCGCTATTCATTAGCTGGTACATTAATTAACAGTCAGCATTCCACATTTGTTTACGCTGCTTTTATCACCATATTCGGCATACGCTGCGGTGAAGTAATGCATGGACACGTCATAAACACAACAAACCTCAACCATGTTATGACAAGTTTGTTAGTCGCATAGAGCGTTTAAAAACAATTTGGAAAGAAGAAACTTGGTCGCGCTTCAAATGTAGCCGATGCCTTAGTAATTCGGAATTCATCTTTGTGGGTATTACGAAGGAATGTGAACGTGGTGAACGTGGTGAACGTATTTCGCAGAGTGCGGTCACTAATGGCACTTTCTTCAATTTACATTCGTTAATGAATCATCGCCGAGGGAATATTCTGATTCAGGCGTATCGCGCAGCACAAATTTATGCGAGCATTGTCGGGCTAATTGAGGTATTTAAGGTGTGTTTTGTCTCTGAGATAATTTATAAATATGCATCCATTCTGTGCATTGTCTTCGGTGTATTGCAGCGTAATAACATTAGCGCACAATAGGCAAGAATGTGGTGAGTGTCCATGTTCGAGAAGGAATTTGGTACCAGGAAATGTGTTTCTATTGTCCGTGATTGAGTTTGAGTGGGACATTGATGCCCCACGGGTTATTATCAATGTGGAAGAGGCAAGGGACTTGAAAGACTTGTACTTGGTTTTGGATATTGTGTTTTGTTTTGATCTATTTTTCAAACCTAAGCCAACTTTAGTGAAGAGATGTTTACGATACAGAAATATTTTATTCCAAATTGCTAACAAACATGGCCTTCGCAAGACTTGAAAGTTTTTCTGTATTTCTTCTATGTGTACTTCTTCTTCAACATGACTTGTTGCGTTTGGTGACCTGATATGTAGCTTTCTTCGACAAATTTGTCTGGCCGCTTGGAAGATGGGAATGTGGCGATTCCGGTTGCCTTGGAGAAAACGCTTTCCTTTACGCTGGAGAGAGCGGAAAATGCGGGCGCAGCG
This sequence comes from Diploeciton nevermanni, assembly GCA_027575565.1. Taxonomy (NCBI): domain Eukaryota; kingdom Metazoa; phylum Arthropoda; class Insecta; order Coleoptera; family Staphylinidae; genus Diploeciton; species Diploeciton nevermanni. Next base: position 18,642 of record JAODIE010020323.1, read on the forward strand.
CCAATAAGAGAACACTTCGGCCGAAAACAAACAATCGTTCGAGTATTTGCGAGGTCCTATCAGGGAGGACCATGGAATATCCATGATTCTTTTTACGCCCTCCCTGCAGCGTAAAGACCTCGACGTCACCGAAGGATGCATAATAAATAATTGCCGGTAAGAGTTTTACTTAAGCCGTTCAACTAAACGCCCGCGATCCTCGGGAGCTACCGAGGCCTCCTTGCCGCCGCCAAAGTGCACGGCGCATGCAATTCGGTAATTGCGATACCGTGCATGGCGATCGCGATCCGTTATGCTTGTCTCGTGTATTATGCACGCGGACAGCGGATTCGCCGCGCCGGAATAAGTAGCTGGCAAATAACGAATTTTATCCAAGCGTAAAATGTCACAAACAGCATTGCAGATGCTGCGGCAGTCGCTTTTTCTGCACTCCCGGAATCTGCGCGACAGGCACATGTAGCTGGTTCTGTCACTGCTACCACCTCCGTCGTCGCTCGTAGCGCTCACAATGGGATTTGTTCTACTTAACTAAACGCGACGGTAATAAATACGCGATGCGAAATCGGGAGACGCGCGACTTTGTGCACTCGCCATGTAAATGAGACCTAATGCGGCGTAATGATAGCTAGCTAATATTGTCAGGCGCCGCTTTAGTACTACGATGCCAGCGTATGTTATGTGGGATATTTTCCGCCGGCTGCGCGTTTGTAACCTTTGTGTGTTTCGATATTTACTCGGAAAGATAATCCACTCCCCATTGTTCCGAACAGGCCTGACGGTTTTAATGCAAGTGCATTATCGTATCGCGATGGAAGCATTAGATACCTGCTAAATTGTTTTCAATGATTTTACTTTGGATGCAGACGTTCTTTGTTGGGTTAGGACACTGATTAAAATGTTTGTTCTCACGAGAGTGCTAAAGATATCTGCTTAGTGATCAATGTTTCAACATGTTTTGCCAAAAACTGTTTCCGGTATCTGCTCCTAGAATTTCATTCCTAATTATTTGGCATTTTACGAAATCTCGCATTACTGAATTAATCACCTGAGGTTACACATGCACGCATTCAACACTAACCTCCCTTCCACATCAATCAACTTGTTATGACTTTCCAAAATCAACCGCCTAGACGGTCAAATCACTTCGCGGTCGAAAGGAAGACCTAAACCAGCCCAGCCACCTGCATTCTAACGCCACGCAATGCATCGCCGCAATATGATGTTTGGTATTGGCAACTGCCAACAACTGTTATTCGGTTACTGGTCGCTTCCAACCGCGTTGAAAAATTCAATTTTATTGCCTATTTATGTACTTGCTTTTAGTAGTAAGCTGTTCTTACACCGTCCACAATAGTCGACCACAGTTTACATCGCGCGGTGTTCATGTTTGACTTTCCGCGCTATTCGTTCCGGCAGACGGGATGTGGGATACGTTACATGCACACTGATACAACGCACACATTACGTCGACGTGACGTCTGCTCGGCTGGCTCTACCTGTTAAGTAGTTACCTGTTGGCCGGCGCAGGTAGGCGCTTTTCACAAACTCCAAGAAGCGCGTCCAGCCCGCATCAATGGCTAGGCCGCGAGGAGTATGTTGGTCGTCGTGTAAAAACCGATAGCCTCGAATGAACAGTTAGTCGACAAAGCAGTCATTAGACTCTGGCTCTGTACGTGTGGTAATGAGCTCGTATACGGTGTATTAGCGAACAAAGCTCACGAACCGTCGATCGTTTTATCAGCGCTAAGCGACTTAGCGTTGCTTTTATCCTTTGGGATGGGAAAAAGTTTGATGTACTTTTACACCGAGTGGGTTTTGCGCAGCTAGTCATTGATTGTTCTTACTTAACAGGAGCTTTTGATTTAGAGTGTAACTGAAAAATTGATCATAAATTTATGTATAAATTTTTTACCAAAAAACGTTGTTAATGCTTGCTTAAAATTATTTTAAAATTGGCTTTTCTGTTATCAACGTGCTTTCTACCAAACCTTCCTTAGCAAAGCACAATACTCTCTCTCGCTCGCACAAAAGTGATTTATTTCTCTTTCCAACTTGTTTTGTTGCCGAAAATTACTGAAACACTATTCCTGCTACTATGAAATCCATTCGAAGTTTTGCAACAAACCCTCGCCGCAAGTGCCCCACACGGACCTCATTTGCAAGCCATAGCCCAGTACTAAAACGTACTTATTTACAAGCTGTGAATAATATGCATGAGTTCGCCGTCGTGCCAAAGCATCAACGGCCCCATTCGAACTACACAAATTCAGCAATTGCATCTCGCGAGTGCCTTAACGCGTCGCAGGCGGCGCGCTGCAATTGCTATACGAATGGCGGCATTACGGCTCCTGAAGATACCTTCCTGCGATACGGCGCGATATACAAACGTAACATATACCATTCCGTGCCATTACCGACCTTCCCAGTGGAAATGAATTGCACCAGTCTTAAGAGCAGTGCAGAAGCCGCGTACAACAAGTGGGATGACATCAGCGATGCCAATAGATTCTTCATTTTTTGCTGTCGCCTGCGATTTGTTACTGCCGCATGGCATTGAAACACTCGACGATGGAGGTAGAGGAAAGCAGGGAAATGTTAAACGCAGATGATGCGGCCGATATGCGGAAGCGGGAAGCGAGCGCGGATAATCGCATGGCGCACGATGCGCTCGCGGACGCTTGTGTAGCGTGTGTTCCCGTGTACGTTTCCCTGAGATTCCCATGCGCAGCACATTTGGCATGCACTTTGTTTTCGTATCATCTTGATATCATTTGTTACACGCTGAAGTTGCAACAAGCCGATAATACACGCTGAGATTTTACTTGCAAATTGCGGGTGAATTGCAAATCACCTGCTTTCGTTGCTAATCTCCGCACGGGAGAAGCCTCGACGTCCAAACGGTTAACATGCTATTTTTCACTGGCTGCACATGACTCAGTGCGCACGCGCGGTAGCACACAGTCCTGCAGTCTCCGAAACAGCACATATTTCAATGGAACATTCAGACATTAATCCTATTCCACATTTCTATGTGTTCTTTGCGTGGGTCAACAAAACCATATCATAAATTCCGCCGCGTCCCACCGAACCTGGCCGGGAGGAATAGAGAAGTAAAGAAATCGCTCGAAATTTATTTCCACTAATAAATTGCGTATGATCATCGCACTCATTGTTTTCTTGTTGTTTGCAGGTGTGACCAGCATCCGACAGACGCACTGCCCACGGCTCAACAACTCACAATAGGTCAGTACTGCGACTTTTCATTTTTGCGCCACTGATTGTTTAGGAAGCAACGCCATACCGTACCAATGCCTCATAAAACAATCAGCTGAGGTGATTATGTGGCGCGTATTAATTAATTGCATTTAATTTACACTGGCGTTGCTTGTGTAGGTCTGATTGTAATTAATTAGAAACGCTGACCGTAATTACTCGTTTTGTTTCCCTTTTCATGCTAGTATACTGCTAGTATTCGTGCTGGCATACTACTCATACACTATGCATCGCCGTCTGTTGTTCCTGTGGAATAAATCACTAGCATCGATCTAGGGGTGGCAGCGGTGTGCGCTCTTATGTGGAAATTGTTACCGAAATCAGTGACGCGCATATTTACTTTCATCTTTCGTTTGTGTTTTCTATGGTGAAGTCACACAGGTGAGCAACGTAGTTTAAGATGAGGAAGTCTAGTATATCGTAGGGGGTTTTAAAATTCAATTTGTTTGTAATACTGATTTGATGGTTACCCATTGTTCAAACATAGTAAGATATTAATTGAATTTACAAGATTTAATGATGCTTGCAATCAATCTTTTCAAAGCAATTTATTAAGGCTATTTCCATAATAAGTACTCTACATAGTCAATTAACGTGAAGAAGAAATGGTTTCCTCTTCTTCGTCTTGCCGATTCCGATCTTGCCGATCTTATTTTTTGAAGTTCATCTTTACCATTCTCTTCTGAACCATCTTGCTTGCTTGATCTCTAACCTGACATCATCTCTAGCACAATATCAATTTTTGCGGTTAACGGAATAACGGCGGTTTTCGCTCACTTTACTAGTTAAACCATAAAGATGCACACTGACGAGGAAATAAATTACTCCAGGAAATATCAAAGCACGACGTTACGCTCCTTAGTGTACACGCATTCGAGCTGAATTTAATCTCAAAGTTTTAATGCTCCATCCCTTCGCTTGTTCAGTTTAATTTGTGAATACTTTTAATTCACACAACTTCAACAATTCCGTTTGTATTCACACCAAGAGCAAGGGTTGATCGTATTAAAGATCGCGTCTGTCGCGAGAAAATCTCAATCTAATTAAAGTTAAAGCCCGGTAAAATGTAAGTCTGCAGCAAGATCGCACTCCTCTCAATGATTGTTAATTCGCCAATCTATAATTACACCAGCGATTGCGACGAAGCTGCGTTATTTATGCTGGCCGTCAGCCGCTGGCGGCGATTAATAATGGAGTACAAATAAATGTTAAAACGGATCACAGTTATTATTTATTTATTACGAGCACAATACGAGAATTGAACATGCATCGCATGCCTTACTGCGTTAATTAATATTTCGTACTTATCGATGATGCTTTGAGACAGTAGTTCCATACTACTACAAACAACCCGTAAAGTTATTAAATAAAGCGATTTTTTGTCACGGGCGTGGATTTCTCGTATGACACGAAAAAGTGACATGCAATGTTGCACTACGCTAGACATCAGACTTCTTTTTAATTCCTGCATCAATGCGACCTTCACTTGCTTTACTGCATTCTCTCTACAGTCCTCGTGTTCCCACAGGAATCGTAGGTATCTTTCTTGGCTCGTAGAAAGTTTATTTGCCCCGAACCTTTTGTTCGTCGCAGACAATGAAAAACGCGTCGTGCATCGTCGCAATAAAAATTATCATTAAAAAGTGAATACTGAAAACTAGCTGTAAGTCATGTATGCAAATGCCGCCGCCGACGGCTGCAAATCCAAGGAGGAGGCTTTGCAAAACAAAACTTGTTCCGCGCAGAGAGTGTAATTGCATTTGGCGGCAAACGTGAAGCGAAAGATAGGCCACAGAGTTGCGCGCAATTTATGTAATTACAATTAAATGGGCTTAACCCAATTGTGCCTCATTTTCTGCGAAAGCGACGTTTTTTCATATTTGCACTGACTCGCCGAGGGAATTTATCTATTTGTGACGAGTTTTCAACCTAATAGATTGGGTTTACATTGTTTGCATCATTTTATTTTAGTTTTTTTTTTTGCGCTTTTTGATGGCTGAGAATAGCCTTAACTCTAATTTATATCTGGAAATCAAAATTCATCCAGGGATGAACATGTTGCAATGCACGATTTGTGTGCATTTTTTGCTCTTAACAATTTCAACCGCACCTATGAAATATATACATTTTGGGTTGCTATTAATTAACGTTTTGTTTCTTTTTAATTAAATTTATATTCGCTTCCTGTTGTTTTAAATTTACAACTCTACATTGGAAATAATCTTGATTCAGGACTACAACTCCATGTTGATTAAATGTTTTTTTTTTTTTTTTTTTTTAGTTCTTTGTTAAACTCCAAAGAAAAGTATGGAAAATCATTAAATTCACATTTCTAAAATATTAACGAAGTTGTAAATCATGAAAGAACTAATCTTTGTACAACTAAATAATGCAAAATCAATCTGTCAGTGATTATTGAATTAGCAAAATAAATATTCGCTTTTTGTCTTAACAATGCCTCAGTGCAAGGAAGAAATGATTGAATTACATTTCTGACTGCCTAATAATTAACGCTTTGCAAATTGAAATTTTCGGTATTTTTATCTTCGCTGCCGGTACCCAGGAGGCGTGAAGAAGGCGGCAATCTTCGTAATCAGCAGTGTTGATCTCGAATGCCATCAGCGTCGGTTACGCAAGTTGCTAATCGGTGTTGATTATGCATATATGTGGCAATGTCTTATCCGGATCTCGCCGTCGAGATGGTTCGACTGGAGCGCTCGCCGTTGCACCTGCATGAATAATTAATTAATCTCGCGATTACATTAATTGCACTATTGCGTCAATTGCGCACTCTCGAGTCGTAAATCGCCGAAATCACTACGCGAAACATTGAAAGAACGTAGATCTAATTAACATTTTCGTTGCTTTTGGAGCGTATTTGCGCGTTTCCACGTGTACGGCCAACGTGGAAATTAGAAAATTATATACTATTTGTTAGTAGTGGACTGCGCTTGGTGAAGACACAATTTCCGCTTTTCTATAATGTAAGATTATATAAATCGAATAATAGCACATAATGCCTACCACAAATCATTAAAATCGCTCGTTAAATTAGATCGCATTTGCATTGCACAACAACGCCTTTCGGTTTACCCGTTTCACCGCGCTCCCAACTTTGCGCGCTTATCACAAAAGCCGAATGATAATTACCTGTCGCGGCTCGTTTTTCCGATGAGTCGCAGCACGCCTGGCATTGTTGCATCCGCACGCTTGCTCGCGATCCATTGTGGTCGCAATATTGGCAGCGAATTACTGCATCGCCGACGTGACACCCATTGAAGTGCGCACAAAAGACGCGAGAAGAAGAAACTTTCGCGAGTTACGTGCATGGCGCCGGGATTGTGATGAAGGCGGTAATCCGGGTTGGAAGTTTATCAATAATTCGTTTCTTCGAGCTGTTTGAGTCGCTGGATTAGAATCTGAAATTTGTATACGCGGTATTGTTTCGATGCTTTTTTACGATGAGCATTGTGCACGGAATTCGATTGTGTCGCAAATTTAGGCCATATGTGCAACGGACGACTAAACAGTGATTTGATATTCGATTCGAATCGACGACCCGATGCGATGTGCACGACGACCCAGGGTTGCAGATATCCGAGTCAGCAAGTCATGCAATTTTGTTTGGGGAAAACGCGAGTATTGTCGATAGATTTTCTTCCAGTGGGTTTTATGTTTCACTATAAAATAACAATTTTACATGTACTTTGCTTTTATTTTATTGAGATTTGCTTCGGCTTGAGTTTATCATAATTGGTTGCTTCTAACTTTTCCGGGAAATATAAATAAACTCATAGTTTGTAACTGAAAATAGTTTTGGTTTAGAAAAAATGTCCCGTAAAAATAGAGCCTGTATTGAGCAGACTATTTCTGTATTTCATTACATTACATTACATTACATATTTCTTACACTTTTATTTCCTTAATAATAAAATTGCACAATCGTATAGGCAAAGTTCTAAGTTTTATAAGAAGCCTTATCCTATAAAAGCATTAATAAATCGAATTTAAATTAATTATTTATGTTATACTGTTTTTTCTTTAAAATAATGTCGTCATTTTAAAGTACCGTGATTAAATTATAATACTAGAAAAAACTTGAAATTCTTTACAAACTATGATTTACAGCAAATAATACCTATTTACATCAAAGGTGGATCAAGAGTAAAGTTATTGCAGGAAATTTATAGAATCAAAGGTGTTCGAGAAGTAGGTATTTCGTACTGTAATGAAAACATTTGGAAATCATTGACATTAGCCATGCAGATATTGCATATTTTCTTCGAAGCAAACAATGCTTGCGTGGTAGCGCATACTTTACTTTATGACCAACTGTAAAATTGCTCATCCATTACAAACTTCTAAATTAAGTAGACATGAATATTTATTAACAGCCATATCGGCAATACTTGTAAGCGGCTGATTAACGACTAAACACAATCGAGCACTTTCCTCTCGTAGGAACTTTCACGCATCTCCGACTTTCGTTCCTATTCGTTTTTTCATCAGCGCATCTTCAAGTTTGCTACTTTCGGTTGGCAGAGTGTGTTCATGGCTCAGATGACTACGCGAATCGCTTTCTTAATCCATCCTTGCCTGCTTGTGAACTTATCCTCAAATTTACTATAATATCTCTTTGTCTGCATTGTTCAAGCGGCGTGCCAACTTGGCATCGAGCGGCTGTTTAAATTTTCAACCGCATTAAAAATTTCTCATGATTGGGTAGTGTTTTTGTGGGGGCTTGCTTTATATGTCACTTGATGCTTGCTTTCGGTTCCATCCGGGTTTTCACTGCTTTTTCTCGTTCTTAGTGTTTTCTCTTCAATTTGGGTGTTTGTTCTGTGTTGGTTCACTGTTCTGATGCGAATTACGCGTCTTGCACAGCTTGGACCTCAGCGCCTGTCTAATAGAGTTGCGCCTTGCTCCTTGTTTTCGGTTTGTTTCGCTTAATGTGTGTCTAAATGGTATTTCTTCGCCGGGCCGTTTTTAAGGAAACGTACGTACATGTCGTGCAATTTGCAATCTTTCCGCAAGAACACGCACGTGGACGGGAATGCGAAAGCAGGGAAATAGAAAAAATACGGGGCACACGCAAAGGTAACTAGTTTGTTTGTTCCTGCAAATTAAGTAATTTTAAAAGTTTCCATATTATGTTTTATATCTAACTCTTAGAACTCTTAGGTTCGGTGATAATTTAATTCATTTCATGGGAGGTAATACTGCGCATCCGGGATTATAACGAGCGGGAATGGATGGAGATGGAGATGGAGATGGAGAGTCAACACTCTACCACTGATCGCAATAGATGTTCTATTGCGATTTACGCTCTGCAAATGAACTCTGCCTTTCCATCATCAAACTTAAAACGAACCACCAGAACACCAGTTCAAATATCTTCATCAGTTTATACATTAAATGACCACTTTTTACAAGCAATTTTGCAAGCATGATGAGATCTTTCAAAGTTTCAAAATATTAAACTCATTTCTAATTAATCCTCATCATAGTTTACACTTTCATAATATTTTAGGCGAACCATGACGTGTTTATCCGCATTGAAAAGATGATGATATTCTGATCATAAATGTCTTCTACGTTCATTGAACACGGATAGAAATGGAGTTAGTACATCCTGGGCTCTTTGAATGTGTCGAACGTCGTATTACGACAATATTGCGTTTATATTGACGCTATTCAATTCCATGATGGTATTATTAGCGGGCGGCATCCGACACCACCGATCGTCGCTGAATATTGAATCGCGGGATCGCAATAACGCCGCGCTTCCTGTTGGCATGAAGTCGTTAGGAATTCAACCAAGTTTGTGATGAATTTAAGAATGAACTAGGCATCTCCAGCGAATTAAATGAACCAGACGGCGGGTTCATCTAATCGCACCGCGCGCAACAATGCGATGTAATTACAGTGGAAATTGAGTGAAATCGAGTGCGCCAGCGCAGTAGCGCAGGCATTCTCCGTTTTTGCGAGTTTCAATGGACGTGTGCAATTTGCAAATTGCCCATTTATAGATTTCGCATGCTCCGATGGCTTGATCCAGGTCTATTGGCAGCATCAATGCAGGTTAATCCTTTCGAAGATGTGCATAGTTTATAATGCGCTCGTAGAACATAGAGGGCAATTGCACACGATTATAAAGCGCGCTTACTGTGCTTGTAATAACGTGGTAAATAAATGTAGCCATGATTCACATGTGCGCTGATTCGATTAGTAGCGCTGGGACAGTTATTCAGCCACCAGGAGAAGATCGTTCGCTAAAAGAACGTTCTTCGCTGTGCGGATTGTGAAAGAGAGCGGCATGGAGCTGATTGAGGTGGAGCTGTAGATGAGAGTCATCTTCGGCGGAGAACGTGCGAAGATGCATCGCTGCCTGTAGCACTCGATCAGCGCCGAAGATGGCAAAGGTCGTGCGTGCACGTACGGTACCCGCGATTCTGGGTGACGGCGCCGCCGCTGGACGGGTCCGCCGATGACGATAGCGGTCGCGTCGCCGGAAAGGTCAAGAACATCCTTGTGGTTTGTTGAGAGTGCATACTGCGTTGCTGTGGCGAACTTTTCAAGCCTTCTTCAGACTTGCGGGATTTGAAATTTGAGTTGAGTTGTCTAGAGATACTTGATTAATATCGTAACCTGGCAAATATGGCAAATATGGCAAATATACTAATTTCGATTACCTCTTGAACAAAACTTTCAAATATATTGCAATTCTGTTAAGGATAGAATGATGATTTATTAAGAAACTCAGTTTATTCAAACCTATGCTTGCTATTAATTTCAAAGAAAACTAGGCTTTTAGCTCAGATTTCTGTTTAAAAAATTACCGTACTTATTGGAAAATCATGTGAAAACCGAACACGAACTCAAACAATAATAGTAATTTCTGCTTCTTAATATTTATGTCAGTTATGACTTTATACTTCCTGCATGCAAATGAATGAGATTTCACCTCTGACATCCTTTGGCATACAATGGCTCTTGGACAATCGCTGTTGTTAACTCCATGAAAATAGTGAAGAATCGAAATGCTTATTAATGATCCGTCACGTCATTTATTCCGAAAATCGAGTCACGTTAAATGTTATTGGGAAATGAACGATCGCGCGAAGAAAAACGATCGGGAATTATCATTTGTCTTCTTCCATAGAAGATTTCTTAATAACTTTAATCAGTTTTACCACATCTATCGTAGTTTGAGGGAAAAATTATTGTCTTGTAGAGGAAAATTGAAATTTATTAATGAAGGTTTAATTATTAAAATAAGTAATTATTAACTTGAAGCATCAAAAGTTTACATTCTACAGAGATATCCTTTATTAATGGTGCTTCTGATTGAATGAATCTCTCATCTAATAAAACGATTATTAATAAAATTCATTTGTGAGTATCAACTTTTTTTTTTAAATATTATTTTGACGTTTTAAGAGTTTAAATTTTGCAGTAATAAAGTACATTAACGGAACTTAGCTATGCCAAAGGAAAGATAGGAAGTTGAGTAAATCACCTACAAAGTGAGATCTGACTGAATTGGAACGCAGGAGCTATTTCGGTGTTGGTTAACTGCCATTAACGTGAATCTCGAATAACTGTTCAAGGACGGAAGATATTTCAATCCTATAAGAAGAATAAAAGACTAGAGTTGCAAATAAACCTATGATTATTTTAAAGTATATCAATATAGTTTAAATTGCATCCATCAAAAATATAAAACATACTTTCCACCTTTTCTCTCTGACCTCGCACCGGAAAATTGAAATCCAACCAGCAGCAACACACATGCCCATTAAATAAAACACGAGCTGTGAGATTTCATTTCATTAAGCGCCTGGCGAATAAAATGCACTGAATGTGCCGCAAGCGATGCACGGATATTGTAATACACATTTATTGCGCCGGTTTTTCCCGTTGCCGATATTCCTGTACATCCTGCTCCAAGTACACCCCTGTGGCCATTATCGTGAGGGCAAGTGGCAGTGTTGAGTTGCAATCTTGTCTTACAAAGTGCGCCACCTTTCGAAGAATCGCATGTGTAACCTCATCGCGTTCGAGATCAAAGCACCCGCTATCGGGTAGCGTACAACCTGCGCGATCAATCTCAGCCACCCTAATCAGCTTTAAATATTGTTAGCTCAAAGCTAAATTAAGACAAGGCGCGCATCGCTCTGTCGCTTCGCTGGCGTTGTAAGCACTTTGTAGCAACGCTTATAAAACATAATTATCATTGCGCACGTTGTGCAATTCGGAGGAAGCAATTCGGTCCTCATACGATTTTACGCCGTGCGCGCAACTTAATATATGCGCCAGCGTAGGTGATGCATTTTTATTCAAAAATGCAGCTGATGCATAGACGTGCGAGCGAAATTGCTACATGGGTGGATAACAGGCGCCTGGTGATGGTTTCGATGGTGCAATTAAATCGTATTGGCGATTTGTACGCGAATTATGCAGACAATGTCATGCTGTAATTAGCCTGTAATCAATATTATCGCTGTATGATGGCCGGTTGTATTTTAATATGGCGCGGACATTTTGAGTTGATGTTAACGTATGATGAAACGTTTTTAATTAATTATACGTTTTTCAGGCGTTCGTAGTTATTTCTTTCATTCGTTCATCATGACTTTATTTTAGGATTTTTCTGGCTTGTCTAATGGAAACATTTACAAGAGGCAGTTAATTTTACTGGACTTCCTGTAATATCCGCAGGTAAACCGGAAAATTAGATTTAAAGTTATTGGAAATTAGAAAATATAAATTTCAACGTGTCAAGCATGTATCTTTTGCTTTGTGTGTATAAAAGTTAATTGAAGTATTCTAGTCATATAGCATCAGTCATGTCCTTGTATGAATTAGTAAATTCAACCAAATTTAATTAATGTTTTGCTCTATATGAGATTATTATTCATAGGCAAATATTTAATGAACTTAAATTTTAGATTTTCTCATACAGTTTGACTTCACATTTTGCTAGCCTTTAATTAACATTAAATTAATATAAAATGAAATTAATTTATTTTTAATTGGCATTTAATTTTTAGAGAATTCTTCAAGTCTTTTCTAATTTTCACATTTTGTTAGGTTTAATTAACGTTTGTGGTTTTATTTGGCGCTCGTAGCATATATAAAAACTTGGAGATATAAAGATGTTTAAATGATTTGATTACTCGTTAGTACAGCGATTTTGCAATAGAAATCCACCTGAATGGGTCGCATTAACCTAATCGTAATTAAATCTCTTCTTTTCGTCGTTAGTCGATTTTTTGCCACATTGTTGCACAATTCTCTAGTTATGCCATCTACTCAATTAACTCGCCATCACTCTATGCTCTGCATTTTCACGCATGCCGTTCACAAGCCATGAAGAAGAGTAAGAGTGGAAGGCAGCGGTAAACGAGTAAATAAATGGTCTTTTAAAATCCGGACCGAAACAACCACAGCTAAGTGCAAAAGGCAGGGAACGGAGTGATCGATATTAGAAAGTAAAACGCCATCATTGCGTAACTTAACCGTCATTAGTCTTCGCGTTCCATCCTCGAACACATTCTGCGATGAGAGGAGATTCTCTTTGGATTTGCGGACGCGTGATCCTAGTCTTCATTAATTAATCTGTCATTCGCGGCGTCGGGATGACAGTCGGCGGTGTTATCACGAGATTTTTTAATTACTGGCTGCCGCTGTGTTTTCATAAGCTCGGTTCGTTTAATTATGTGTCATTGTCGCGGGCGGTGTGTGGAACAATAGCGAAGGAGGAGTTGAGATGCGCCCACGGTCGGTGTGCAATTTGCGGGTGAAAACAAGCAGAGATTATGTTCTTATCACAGGAAAACAGTGAAAACTTCTGGCTTATTTAAAGCAGGTGAATTTATTATATTGATAAAAGTAGCAGTTAATCAGAAACTATTCGATTTAAAATAAAATGCTGATTTTCAAAATGCTTTCTTCGTTATGAACGTATTTTTCTCATGAAGGCATAATCTTGTAGCTTACGAATTCCTTATTATATAGATACTCATGACTTGTAACTTTGGAATGCCCTATCAAGAGCTAGAACCCTTCTAAGCAAGGTTTCAATTCTTGCTCTGGGTTCTTCTTCACATGAAATGTATTTTTCCAATTCTGCAGAATCCCATTCATTTCTGCTGGAGTTTTTGGTTGAAATCTGAAAGCTCTTAGTCTCCGAGCCTTAGATTGCCGCCACACTAGTGCATCTGGAGCGCGCAGTTTTCTTATTCAGTGCAAACGTGACATTTTTCGTCTCTTCTCACCCACGCAATAAGTTTGCTATTATTACCAATCAACAGACAGCAGACAGAATGATGTCATGCCTACTTGAATCGCGTAATTACCGATCATGCTAATTAGATAAATCTAGGCTCAAACACGAATTTGTTCATTTGTTCAAATGCGCTGAGACTGGTAAAGAGCGTACAATGCATTATTTCGCACGCAAAAACTGGGAATTAAAACAAATTAACTGTAATTATCAAGTTTACAGTTAGTACACGTATCGTTCAACACAGCTGGCCTGCACCTCAGGTTTGATGATTAGCCAAAGAAGCATGTGCGGACGTGTGAGAAGATGAGAAGAGGTGCCGTTTATCATCGCCAGGGCATCTTCTCGCGCGAGGAGAGGTTCCTTGGGCGTCGTGCTCGCCGCGAACGACCTTGCTAGTGAATAATTGTGTGTAGCATTTGAATCTCGACGTGTTTAACACCTTTACGAGCTGCTTGAAGATGTGTTGCACTCAGTAACAGGATTTTCTTGCGAATTTGTTTTGCATTGGTGGAATGACAAGCTGGAGAAAAAACGCAGTTGATATTTGAAAGCAACGAAGGTATGTCACGATATTTATTGATGATTAAAATGATATTTACATCTAGATATTACAAGAGATTAATGTTGAGATGTAACGTTTTAAATGTTGGGTTATACGAGTGAAATATCAAGGATAGAAGAAGCGGAGAAACTAATTTATAGGAGATTATTTGTCTTGGGAGTCGGCTTAAGCGTCAGTGGGTCGCGGCTTTAATTCCCGCTAACAACGCAGCGTTATAGTTCAAGACCTGAGAGGTCTGCAACCTGCCGAACAGGAAAACGGGGCTAGTGGAGGGAGGACAAGTACGTCGTCGGTCCATGACAAGTTACACGCCACGACGCCCTACACCCGCATTCGATATAAAAAGGGTTGGTTGGTTTATTTTGGGAAGCAGAAAACTTATTATTATTATCATCGCTTGGCATTAAAGTTAAAATTGAGAATTTTTTAAGAGTTTTAATAATGAATGATCAAGAATCAACATAATATTAACGTTTTGTGACTATCGGAAGATTGGAAATTTATTTATATATTAATTTTATTTATATCGATAGTAAATAATGGATAAATGTTATATATTACTAAGAAGGAATCTTTTATCCTGTTTGGTTTGAAGAAAAATATTCGTTGCTTTAATCAAGGGAGTAACAGAAAGCAATCACACTTATTATTTAAGAGGTTTATGAACCTTGGAAATTTCCTTGACCTGTTGTACTATGCTCCAGTCATAATTTTCATTTGGAAAATGAAGAAATGCTCATAATCTGTTATTTTTTAAGAGAGGCAAAATTGTCATATCTTGCTAATCTGTTCAGTTGGTGCGAATATTAAATGTTTTGTGGAATTACATTAGAAAGACCTTGAAATTACGTTTATCTAACAATGTTAATAAGTTTTTAGTTATATCGAGTGTAGTAAATCACCGATGAACCTTGTTTTGCGAAATTCTTCGAAAATATTTGACAAAAGTTTGAATAAAATTGAATTTGTAACTATAACAAATATATTACAGTCTTTAAAATCTTCCAAAATAGAATATTGTTTGCTCTTGAAAATTTAGTTCGATGACTATATTTCAATGATTTTTGTTGTTTGCCTCAAAAAATGCTTTTATTATCTCCAACACTTCACTTCTAACAGAAGTTCCCCACTTCTAAGCTCGAATAAAGAACCTCTTTCAATGGATCGATCGCAAGAGAAACACACTGGAGCACCAGCCAGCATGAAATATGCATAACTAGGTAATTTATGTATGTAAACGCCGTCGTCGACGTCCACTGGTCGATTGTTCGCATGCCTAGCGCAAGTTGGTCACGGGAACGATTACAACTTCACCTTGATCGGTATGTGCACATCGTCTACACTCGGGCCTCTTTCGCCGGAACACCGTAGTCTTCGATTTTAGTATTACTACAATCCGGCGGCGAATGCGACAGCGCATTTTAATATTTACATGTGTATGACTTTCACTTCACATTCAGGTCGAAATCGTCCCTCGCTACTAGCGGAAAGCGCGTTTTAAAAGTCGAAAATTTCGAAAACTACGATTAGAACATTCATTTCAAGCCATTACAAGTGCGCATTTACTCTGAACGCTCACAATTGCCAGAAATGGTACCATCAGCACATGCACATCTCGCTGATTTGCTTTATGTTTGCACCACGAAACTGAACTTTTATTTACTAGACTGCCAGTTGCTTGACGCGATTAGTTACCTGCTTATTTACCGTCCCGTTAGACAGTCTTCTGCACGCGGAAAGTTTTGGCGTAATGGGATTGAGACGTCGAGGCAGTTTGCCATGCGGTGCGCTCCGAAGGATGATCTCAATGTGTACGAGTTTGATTGACATCATTTACGTTTGAAGTGAAGGTGATTTGTGGTTGGTGCGAAATGACATTGTATATAGTCATGAATTAAATTTATGGCTATTAAAAATGTTCTCTGTTTGGTGGAAGAGGAAAATATATAGTGGGATATGCTAGAAATGTTATCAGAGAATGTTTTATAGTTGTTGGAGCTTGAACATAAAAGATAATACTTGTTGCATTCAAGGCCAAGGTATTGATAATTCCACCATTCTACATCAAATTAAATTACACTGGGAAGTATTAAAATTGTTATGGAAATTACTCGAGGAGAACACTATTTTCCTTCAACTATTATATAATATACTACGCACTTGCATTCGTATATACTGTTTTATGATTTAAATTGCTAGCAGTATGTTTGATGATAATAAAAGAGTATTGCTAGAAAAAGCAACCTATTGTCAGCGTAAAAGATTTTCATTCCGAATTAAGACCTACAACGTGACGTGTTAATTGGAGTGCTCGAAGTTCGACTTCTCGACTCGTGAATTACCAGAATAAATGTTCTGCCTTTGTTTGAGAACCTAATTAACCATTCAAACCACACGGAATTCCCTGGTAATGAACGCATTGAATTCGCCGGTGAACTCGTCGCATGTGCAAAGGGTTTTTTGCTTCCTTCTTTTATACATAGTGTACATAGTGTGCGGGCCAAGCTGCTGGACCAGACCAGCTTTTGCGCGGATGCCCTCTTGAGAGCTGCTCTGCACAAATGTGGTCACGAGGAATGCTCTTTTCCACTTCTCTCGACTAGCCTGGTGGCGTCGCGCAACGCGATGCAGGCGACGAAGTCGCACAACGTTCAATCGACCGCCGGTCGACGCGTGGACGCGAACCGCGGAGATAAGAACTCATTGTTTTCCAACGCTGAACAGGTGCTGGAAGATCGGGAAATTGTCATTGGAGTCGAATTACATCGCGTAAGTGAAACAGCTTGACTGAGTGGAGATCGTTTAATGTTTGCTACTTTGGTGGATTCTATATTGAAGAGGTTTTAATATGAGTGAAGTGGTGACTTTTGGCTTTCGACAGTTAACTTACCTCAGCATAGTTGCAAAGAGACAATTTGCGAGAATCAACTAACGTTATTTCAACCTGAAGCGACATCGCAATTCTCTTCGCAATTGCATGGGCTTGAATATCGGAGTTGGCAATTTGTGAATTTCAGACTACTACACTTCACTTTGCATCACATGTTTCATTACGGTGCGTGCGCGTCAAGATCACCGATCACCTTCAGGCTGCCATCAACCTGTCTGGCAGTTAGATCAACACGCGGACACCTAGAACAGTTCTTCATTACATTGCTGGTGTTTATCATGCTCGCTACCGTCTTGTGAATGAACTTTAAATCGACAATTAAATCTACGGTGAAACTCAAAGTGTAGTTGGCGTGGATATCCGTTATTAATTAAGGTAATCTATGATTTCTTTGTACAGGCAGAAATGCATGTAAATGCAGGTGTTTGTTGGGAATCTGAATAGTGGTCGATTCTGTTAAATTAAACTTCAGAGCAAGGCATTGATATATGAGTAGTTTGGAAGCAATCTTATCAGAAAATTCACTGAATTACAACGCATAATAAAATGGGTCTCCTGAAAAAGTTGGAAATTATTTCTAACTGATTTTTAAAATAATATTCTCTCTAAGTCAATGTATAAGTCTTTATTTATCTTCAAAAACAAATATAGCATCAAAATAATTCCGGAATTTTGCTCCGAATTAGAACGGTACGAAATAAACCAAACAGAAATGCGGTGGGCGGTCGAGTCAGTGCATTCGTTTGTAATCGGATTTAATTAAATGTGCTGCAATTTTTCCGGACGGTCGCATGTTAATTAGATTTAAAAACCTTTCCGCATCTATAGCACTCCTGTTTCTCCGCATTTCTTTGGAGCCAGCTGCGTGCTTCTCCACTGCGCTACGCGGACGTGAAGGAAAATTTTCCTAATCTGAGCGTTTTTGTGATTTTCACTTTGGGTAATGACCGAAACGAGTACCGCGGAGATAATTTTTTAATGTGCTGGATAATTACAACAGGTCTATGGTGGGAACATGGTGTAAACTACATTTACTTACGAACGGTTTTATGGGAGTTGCAAATAAGCTTTCAAAAAGTTTGGGTGTGAAATAATTTATTGTGTTGAAGTATCGACATTTATCACGAAATTAACTTCTCAAGTTTAGAATATCCGTTATTTTCGTCTTCTTAGTTCTAAGGTAAAATTACGTTTGTTTTTTTTTTTTTGTTATTATTATTATTGAAATTGGAATTGGAATTGGAATACTTGAATCAATTTGTTCCACGTTCTGTTGCGTTCTTACGTTGTTGCTGATGATGATGACGAGATCTCGTTGAATCAATGACCTCTGCGAAAACCTGCGTGGCGCGTATTAATGATCCGCGCCTGGGCTCCTACCAGCTTCCACCTCGTCCACCTGGACTGGACGGCTTTTTGCGGCAAATGACCGTAGCGAGCAATAAACGATTGAACGGGACGAATGTTTACGTGCGCAGCGGACTCCAGCGACGATTTTGGATACGGCGTCTTGTTCGCCGATCGGGAGTTAAGTGGCCGTGGTACATGCGAACGACCATGATCTTTGCGTGTGTTTCATATTCGGCTCATATTCATGTGCGTGCAGCTTGTACAATGAAATGCGATAGGTACCAGTCAAGAACAATTTTGATATTTGTTTTCAATATTAGCACAACGAGATATTTTTGGGATGCATTGTGGCAAATAATTGGTTTTGTTTGACTTTTAATTATTATGACATGTTTTTTGCTTGTTTAATGCAGTCAGAATTTTGAGTTGTTGTTTTGAAATGATATGTTGATTCACAAGTTACTTACCACGGAGAACAGTGAGTGGGTAAGTTTGTCCTTGAAGAAGTATATATACTTCGATATTCGATTTTGATGAGAATGAATTTTTTGAGGAAAAATTCATTGAATTATAGGAAATAATTGAGATTTGAAATGATAGAAACACCTAAAGAACATTTATGCTTACTTATGATTGTGTTTGATTAGCCAAATAATGTTTCTTTTGACACGTAAACAGTATTCTATTTTGCGTATTATTTTTTGTATAAAAAAGCCTATTGTAATGGGAAAATACTTTTTGTTGTTCTATTTTCCCACCCTCCTAAAAAACTATCGACAGAATATATTTGAACAAATCCTATAAAAATTGCTTTATGTTCACACAAACAAATTTGTTAACTATTTTTACGTTTTATGTTGTTGTTTTTCCTGCCAAAACTCACAAAATACAATATTTGTAAAATTTGCCGGAACCGACATTGCTGAACTGCCTGCTGCAGTGCAATAAAGTATGCACCTTGTTGATTTGCTACAATTTCAATAAACCCTTCGAAATTACAACTCCCCGCATCATAAAATAATAGCTTTAAGCAAAATTTATAGTCGTAGGAACAAAGCTCCGTGCATGTCAAACATGTAGGAAATCCACCTTGCAACTGGAATTTTCGCAACAAAGAAATAATCAACGGAATGTGAATAGATATTGTCGATGTATTGAAGCCGGCGCGAACAAGTTATTAATGCACGCTCACAATTTCATTTATAATTTAAATTCGCATCCGCCGCAAGCATGGATTGTTTGGTTCTCGCAGAGGCCGGGGATCCAAACATCGCAAAAAGCCTTTCCGCGTGTATATTTTCGAGCACATTGACTGAGTGTTACCGATGTGAATTGTGCACATCGATTGTCGCGATTTCAATGCGCGCTGGAAACATGCGAACTGTATCGCCAGCACACTCATAAAAAAATATGATTGAAATGCTGGGAATCGCGGAAAAGAATGAGATGCTCGGTTCGGGCCGCAGAGGAAGAATGAATGCGGTAGAAGCTCGCGCATTGTTCGTATATAATGATGTGATTTTTTTTTTCCGGATCTTTCTTCGTTGATTGCGCTCACTTGTGCGGTTAATTATCGCCGATAACACCAATCGCCGACGCTGACAATTGAGGTTACCTCGTCCGTGGCGCAACCAGTTTCGGATTGAGGCTATGCTGGCAGGGCGTTGATATTTGACGCTTCTTTACGCATTCGCACGTTGTGCAATCGGCACTGCGACGACGACAATTTACAATGTACTATATTCACTAATTGTCAATTTTCCATTTGCAGAAGGACGCACACAACCAACAGCGCATATGCCATCGAGGAGTTGCGAGCGCGCGTGCATCCAGGAGGGATATTAACGAAACGGTGAGTTGTCAATATCAGCATTTATGTTTTGCAACATTTATGTTGCGGCTCGTGCTGGAAAATTTCGATTAGCAACATAACACAATGGTTATTATATACAAACGATGAGGCGACGGTCGTGATGGCTTGTCACGTTGTTTTTATCACAACGTGTTGGCCACCGACTATACCGCCTCACTACAAACTTACATAATATTCTCACTTCTCAAAAAGTTATCGTAATCGAGTTTATGCGTAAGGCACTTCCTGTGTTTTGATAATTGTCCCAACTATAGAACGGAAATCCTTCATGCAGCGTTCTGATATCAATGCATTCCGCTCAAGTATAAATATATGGTTGCGAATAGTTTTATTAATATTTTCACTTATCGTATTTTCTCCCTTATATGCGCCATTAAAAGTAGATAATTTTACAACCGGAAGTTGAAAGATTTTAAAATATTGTTTAATTAAACTCCCATTAAAGCACCAATATCGCTGCGAATAATCAGGCTATTAATTAAACGAATTAAAAGATCATTGTTTTGATAATCTACCACAGCGTGCCAAGTTGCTTAGTAGAGAGGTGTTGGAAAACAACTTATTTTTGACTGCGTTAACAGTGTTATTGTTGATAACCGTAATTATAATTGAACAAGCCAGTCACAGAGCATCATCGTGCGAGTGGTATTAGAGTGTAGAGCGTGTGAGCGTCACAACTCGGTTTTTTTTTCTGTCCAGAATTCGCGGAAGTTTTTCTTGTTTGGCACTCTTTGCCACCTTCTTCGTTTTTTCTCGTCTCGCTGCGTGGTAAGCTGTACTTCACGACGAAGAAAAACGCTTATATAATAATGCATAAAGTAATTGTTGTGTTTTACGTGGCTTTTTAGTGGTTCAGCTTCCAACCCTCTGTTAACTTTCGAACATAGGCGCTGCTTTGTGCGGCCTTTCTCGCGCCTTTTCTTCCTAGCGTTTAGCGTCACGCGTCCCCAGAATGAAAGTCTGAATCTTTAATCTCGTGCGCTTCCGAAAAGCGTTCGGCATCACAATTTCGCCTTACACCCGCGTCCAACTTTACTTTTCTCCCTTTTACAATTTCGCATTATTGCTTGCTTTCAGTCTTGCTCGGCTTTCTGCGTTGGGTACCCGCGAGATTTACGCCGCGCTTTTCACTTGAAGACGGAGCACTTTGGCGTTATTTTCGCCTTTCAATGCTGGAATGAATGCTGGCTGAGGCCAAATATATACGCAACACTTTTCCAGTTTCTTGAAAGTGTCAAATCTCTTCGTTTTCATTCTGCGTCTAGTTTCCATAATCGCTTAATTGCCGCCAATTCTTAAAAAAAAAGGGTTACTTCAGAGCAATGGAACTTGGAAGAGAGAGCACTTTTATATTAGCTATCATTTTATTACCGTGCTGCGCTCAGTGAGTTTTCATGTTGTAATAACCAGTGGGGAGCATAATAATATTAATCGTAATGTTGACAGAAGAGCTGGCTCGTGTACTTTCTCTCGGGGCAGAGTGTTGTATCCAACCAACATGAAACACTGCACAGCTAATAAAAGGGACATAAAATTGGTGCGGATTAATTTTACGGCTTTAATATACGAGTTGGGGGTGCGGAATTATCCTATGTTCGTACACTACGATAGAGCGACAAAAGTCGATTATCAAAGTAAAAATGCACATTTCACAAAATCATAAGATTATATATGAATGACATAAGAATATATATGGTGATTCCCCTGAAATTAATTTCTCAAAATTGATATTCCTAGGAAAACAATAAATACATTAGTATTAATATAATTTTGACGAATATATTTATATTATTCAATTAATATTTGAGGCTTATTTTATGACTGATCATAGAAAGATTTTGAGAAAATGTAATAAGAAGTAAATACTAAAGATCTATTCATAATAAATAGCAATCTCTCAGTATTTGTTACAATCTCTTATAACACCGAGTTAACATCTTTTTTTTTTTTTTTTAAATATCCTTAGACGTTTTGGTGGAAGTTTAATCAGTATTTCAATCTCACTTAAAGATGATTTTACATTTGCATATTTTAGCCAGCTGCTAAGTATCTCTCACCTTTAGCGTCTTCACACTTCCTTCTCCTTACATTTCCAATTATACAAACTCATATTGTTGATAAATGCCAAGTGTCATGGAGTCAAATGGAATTAACATTTTATATTGAGTCATAAGAAAGTCTTCTGACATTTTCATCCGCGAACAAACATCAATAATGACTAACTTATTGACTAATGAGCACCGTATGCTGAATGTTCTTAAACACTATTTGAATAAACATTTGTCCTGGAAAAGTTTTCCTCCGCATGACAGTCGATTCTTAATTTTTGACATTTTCGGAACACCGAAAGTCCTTGATCTGCCAACATCCTCCAGAGTGGTAAGCAAACTATACGTCATTAATCAAAGCGGTTGGTTGGCGCCGAGGAAACTTTACTCGGCTGACAGAATTTTGGGCAATGCTTTCCAGCGAGTCGGTGGAAAGTCATTCTTCGGGAAGCGTTATTAGCGAAACAAATGCGTATTTGTAATGGTCTCGTTTTGTTTCGTGTTCGTGTCGAATTGTTGTTTGTGGGCTATTGCAGATATACCTAATTGCGCCTGTAATTAGTATTTCGCCATCTTGCGACTCACTTTACCCGCGACTTATTTAATAGTGTATCGGAATGAAACAATTACGCGTTCTTAGTATGGTTTTTGGAGTTTTGCTCTGATTTTTCTGCAACATAGTTTAGTTCAGAAGCAATTAAAAGTTCTCATATGCATTATTAGCACATCCTGGCACTTTGATTTGTCTTCACGGACGAATGTGTTCATCAATCCTAACGGAAGTTTGCGCGTGCGCAGCCAAAGTTTGCAATAATACGACTGCCGCACAGTTTAATTGTACGTGACAATTAATTATTAGTTATGCGTCAGCACCGTACACATCGACGGATGCACGTATTGGTAATAAATTCGGTGCAATCAATCACCGGTCGCGGCACTTACACGTCGCATGCGCGTCGAATGCGCGAATTTTAAACAAACAAGCCACCTACAGCGCTGATAACGAAAGCGGAAGTGATCGGACGACGTTGGAGGCAAGGCATGGTGACTGATTGCTGGCTGCGCGTTCAATTAAACTTTCTGCCGCCGCCGCTGCTGTATTGAGCAAGCACGATTGGTTCCCTCACAGTCACAGCCAGTTAAGATGTAAGCTATTCATTACAAGGCTGGGAAAGTTTTTGCGGGAACATCGGATAGCGTTGTAGGAGAAAGACATCACCGCTATTAGGTGTGCGCACTGCGTCCTCGTGCATCGATATTTCATTAATCACTAATTAAGCTAAACACTCGAGCGTATTAATTTATGGCAACGACGTTTTTGCCTACTCCGGGCGTAATTTACAGCCGAACGGTGGATAGTTTGGTGTATAATACCGGCACCGACGCTGTCGATTGTCTTTCGAGTTGGAAAGTTTGGAGGGAAGTTGCTTCGAATTTAGTGTCACAATTACTGGTCTGGTTACACTTACTTACTGATCGCATTTTTGTCTTTAAATGATTTACACTTCTTTTCGTTGCATTAGAACAGTTTTTTTTAAGTTTATTTCGTTTATAGATGAAGATTTCTTTAGTAGAATCTTAGTATTGATTCTACTATTTTTTGGTTTAAATCTTCACACTTCGCATTAAAATTCTTGATTATGCAAAACCAAAGAAAAAAAGGGTTATCCTCCTTCATAAACCTTGAAATGAATAATTAATTTCTCTGTTTTGCGTCAAGTTTTCTTCAGCTCGCAACTCCTAAGTCCGCTTATTTGCTTACCTCGTACACGAGAGCTACTAAGTTATTTTTAAACTCTTTTTTTCTCGTGCCGCCCGCGCGTTTGCAGTACGTAGTTTAGAATCCCGATTTAACTTTTTCAATTATTTTTCTATCTGCTGCCCACCGAAAGGGGTGCGCGCCCAGCAGATTCGCACTGTGGTTTTACCGGTATTATTAATCAGGCATTACGCTCGCGCACGGACGTAACTGCCGTGAATAAACTTCCACGAGTTTAATCCCGATTAGTTACATTTAATCAATTCATTCATACTATTGAACTTGTTTCAATTACCACACAGCGCGGGCGACTTTCCTCGAGTTTCCCAGGGCACATGTGTGTACGGACTTTTCGACTTACCGCACTTAATCATTTCGAAACGAGCTGGGATATCACGAGTGAAGTCATTAATGTTCACTTTGCATGTTCACTTCTACGGCAAAATACATAGATTAGCGTCGTGGGTAAAACATGAGGGAATTGATGAAAAGTGGTAGACTACTTGTGATAGCTCGGATAAAAGTACTGATTAC
This sequence comes from Diploeciton nevermanni, assembly GCA_027575565.1. Classification (NCBI taxonomy): domain Eukaryota; kingdom Metazoa; phylum Arthropoda; class Insecta; order Coleoptera; family Staphylinidae; genus Diploeciton; species Diploeciton nevermanni. The sequence continues at coordinate 43,222 of JAODIE010020323.1, forward strand.
AATTCTTAGTTCACGTATCTATAATTTATAATTAGTGGGAAGTTGACGGGGAAATTGAAATTTATTGAAAAGAACTGCTTATGGGGTCTGAGGCGTGAAAATAATTGGGAATCGATTGAACATTCTGTGAAATCACTTGTTGCCATTAATTGTAGGTAATTGTTATATTTTATGCTTATTAGATAGTTTCATTTCTGATTTTTTGCCTTCATCTATCAATCAAAAGCGGCATAATGACATTTTCTTTCTTTGCCAATCTTGACATATTACGAATTTCTCAACGAATGTATGCATACCATTTGCATTGTAACATGCGAACACAATCAAAAGCGGTGCCTGAAATGCACGCAGCGGGCTTACATTTGATGAAAGTAAATTACGGTGTCGTCTACGAGATATCACTCGCTGACTGCTTGTCATCAAGATGTCGGCGGTGTTTGCGGCATTATGTTGCATGGATATTTAATGCGTGTCGTACATGCAGATGTACTGTTATGGCACTTTGGTGTTGCTTTGGTGAGGAATATGATAAATGCATCTTGCATAAGAAGAAGACCCGCGCTTCGTGGGTGGATGCGCCGGGTTCTGGCAGACCGCACGAGAAATCTCAGTTGGCAACCGAAACATGAAATGCGCATTTCGGCTGCTTTGCGCGGTAAATTAATGAACGACTCTTTGAATCTACAACTAATGACTAGTTCACAGGGTGTTGCTGCGTATGACAAATGTCGCCTAGATGAAAAATCGGATTACGCAAATGGCGTTGACGTAGAACGGCGTAGAACGAGTCGGAACGGGAATGAATGTTAAGAATGAATCAAGAGGTAACTGGCTGAAAAAGCGCTGAGAATGTGGAGTGACCGATGAGCAGTGAAATAGCCACCGGGAATGGGAAAATAGTTGTGCTGCAAACGGGACTCGTGCCAGAATTATATGCAACAGATGTTCGTTTATGAATTGTAACAAATTGCTACGTGTTGGAGACTGCCGTGATAACTTTTTCATTACAAAGGAGGGTATATATTTACGGAAGGAATCAAAAATTGGATCATTTACACTGAGTCACATGCAGGAGGCACCAATTTGAATTTCCCTTGCAATCTCACAATCTCCATTTTTGTTGTTAATGTGGTGATTAGAAATGAATGGGATTATTATACCGGGGCTACAAGAATTCTGAAAATAGTATATTTAGAAACTGTCAATAGATAGAATAGTTTGTTGACAACTTTTTAACACTATTTAACCTTTGTCTTCTACATTTATATAAATTCATCAACCGTTGATATTTATCTAAAGCAATTCGATGCTTTTCAACTACAAGAACATGTATCAACCCTCGTAGCACCATCGCTCTCAGCAAGAAAACAATTAATTACCCAACTGTCGGGTGATTACTCAACGTTATGTAAAACAATGCTCTGCACAATATGACCGATGTTCGCCACACAACATCAACCATCATCATGTCCGGTGCTCCGAAAAAAGTCTCCATTCCTCCGCTTGTCATGCAACATTCTCGTCCTTGGTTTTTATTTCGATTTTATAAGCAAATCGAGACAACCGGCACGCAACAAGTACGAAAGCTAATTTTTATGTCTTCCCACTTGTTTTGTCTGAAACACTTGGTGAATGATGTGTACGCTCGAATTTTTTGATAACATGTTGAACATGGAACACGGGGAACAAGGAAAAATTGAGAATAAAATGGGACACGGGCGCAGGCACGAGTGGAAAACGTGAATGTATGGCTCAAGGAAGGAAAAACTGCCTAATGTATTGTATTGTATTGTGACACATTCCCATACTCGTTCGCATGATAAATTACATCATTATGCGACTTTTTTGGAGAGGGGGGGGGGCGTCGCCCATACTACGTTATCCGTTCGGAGTTTTTGCACAATATTATCTGTCCTGTTTATTCTTCATTTCCATACGATGCCTCTCCTCGGTTTTGGCATTTTCTACTCACGCTTGTTGGGATATTCCAAACATATTTCTGTGTTAAGTAAATATTAAGTCCATTAAACGCCGCAATGCTCACGTTTTATTTATAGCTGGCTAGAAATGTTATTGTTCCTAGCGCATTATCGTAAAATATTTTTCAGCTATTATCTTGTCTAGTGCGAATTAATTTTTATCGGCTTTTTGCTGTCGTTAGTGCTTTATTAATTCTCGCTTCGTATTGTTCCGTTTTTTTCTGCGCAAAGTTCTTGGCCATGGGGAGAGCGAAGTCTTTGAGAAATGGTGGAGGAAAGTTTTTGCAGACTCGAGAGACTTCTTTATCATCTATGTCGGGCAATTATTTTCCTCGCGCTTCATGACACCCATCTGGCTCGGCCCCAACCCTAACGAATCCTTCTGGACACACCCGATCTGAAGTGGTTGCTTCGAAACGATTTACTAAAACGTTTCAATCCTCAATCTTATCCACGTTTTTTCTCTTGTGGTTTTCTTTTATGTTGAGTAACGAACACCGGTTGTGGGCAAATCGGTCATTGAGAAGCAGTGGTACATGTGCAAAGGAAGACTTTTTTTTTTTGAAAATATCACAAAAATTTTATTGTGTGTTTTTTGAATGGAAACATAATGGAATAGGTTGGTTTAAGCAAATTTGCTCCGCTTTCAGTATTAAGATATTTAATTTTGGCATATTATCTGCATTTCTCAGAAGTTTTTCCGTTCTTTTATGCCATGTTATAAATACCGATTCATCTTTTCGAACTTCTTTGAAAAGAAGCATTCCAGCATCCTTTTTCTCAAATATTACACGATTTATGAGCTATCACGGTTCTCCTGCTCTCGACTCGTTACGTTCCGCACGTCTTGCAACTTGGATCGCACTTGCATATTTCCACGGCTCCATCCTTTTGTTGTGCTGCGCAACGCGTCCTCGATCCGGGCGGTTTTTCACCAGCGCACTCGTTTTTCTCGCGACACTTCTCAGCGGCGAGCGTGTAATTTCATTGTGTAAGTGATTCATTTCACGCACGCTTTAGAGCCAACAATAGGGGAATAATAGCGCGCAATTTCACGTGTTAGTGATTTCCCTCAATCGCGCGCTGATTTTTACTTCTTTTTCGTGCTTTCGTACACCTCTTCACATTTCAATTTAACCGGCGTTGTTTTGCATGCTCGCCGTTTCTTCGCCTCGCCAAGAATGCGGGCGCGTAGTTGACACGCATTGCTGAATCTTATCTGGATTGCATTTGCCGGCCGGTTTTTGTGTCGTACGGAAAAAGATACGCCGAGTGTTGCCCGGCGTGGAAAAGGTGATGGATGCGGGAAATCTTTTATTTCATCCAACGCGAACAAAAAACAACTAAAAACCGATGTGTTTGGACGCTATGAAAATGAACAGGGGACGCGAAAAGAGTCTTGCTTTGTGCGAGCTTTTAACCGTCACGCATAAATTGTTATTCGGGAAATTGATATTCTCGCAAGGCCCGTGGGACGTTGACGGAATTTTAATAATTGTCGACCGAGTGGTTCCCCTCGAAGAAGACTCAGACAAAAGGTTGCTTTTCTTTTTTCGTTTTCTCCATATGCGTTCCTTTTCCACAATTTTTATTCACGTGGCGACAATGAGACTCAGGACATCGCGAGAAATGTTGTTGCCTTCGCACTCAACCGCGATTTTAAAGCCGATTCTCTCAAACAGTAGAACTCGGAGCTTTTCATCCTTGTCGCGTGCGTGCCATGGCAATGAAAACATTGAGGGTGAATTTATACAGGTGCACAAGCGCGTGCCTCACGCGACTAGTCATAATGGAAGGAATGATTCCTCATACCTTCATTTTCATTCCTCGTTCCCCAACCAATTCCCTTCATGCCGTCCCGCAGGCTCAGCCGCTCGGCCCGGCGCGATATGTCTTTATTTCTCTAAAAAATAATTGAGTCTGTGGCCTCATATTTTTACAGCGTTTAAAATGCGCGCTGGCATTACGGCCATTCCAATTTATAAAAGCCAGTTTCTTATCAATTACGAATCGTAATAAGAGATTAACTTATTATTAGCACACGACGTAAACGCGAGCGTTGCTCGTTTCTCCGCCACTTCAGCTCAGCAGATGACTGCTGTCAGCGATTATTTGGTTTAATAATTAAAAAAGTTGTCTTTCGCAAGTTCTAAGAAGCCTTGAGAGATGAGTATGACAGTCATGCCATAAAACACTAAAAACGCGACCTATACACATTAATTACTAGTTTAATTAATGAGTACAATTCGATTCGGTTCGATAAGGTTCGATGTGTATGTGGCGACACTTGGGTGTTGACCATGCGATTGTTATGCTCGCGCAAGAAATATGGTCTTGCTCAATTGCCCGCACTCGACGAATACGAGTGCTAATTAATGGTATATTTGTAAAACACGTAATTTTCTGATTTATTATGAGCTACTATTGTTTGCTTGCACAACACGCGTAATTATTCAGCGGAGTGTGGAGTTAATGTTAATTTACTTGTAAATCGAAGCAAAACGATGACGGTGTGATAACAAATGCGACGCAATCAGATAGTGGTTTTATCGGAGAGAAATTTGCAAGTTGCTTATTTTACACGCAACAACAATTTTGTTATTTAATGCTAATTGTTGTTTTACAATCTAAGGTATGTTGCTTCGTCAATGCTTATACACACGTATCATTTTGCATTTCTTCATTTTGCACAAGAAAGGCAGGAAGGAAAAACATCTTGCTGCAATGAAACTTAATATGTTCGGTAGCGTTATTTAACCATCACTGACTTCGAAAATATCTCTCTTAAGGTGCGAAGGTCTTCTCTCTCAAAAAAGATTGAGTACCGGGTAAATTCCTTTGATATATTACCGTCTTCTTGTGCACCATCGAAGCAATCCGAGCTAACCGAAAATAACAATCTACGGCTGGCCGAAATTGAAACGTTTAGAGAAATATTGCAGAGGTGCGAGGCAAGGTAATCTTTTGTTGTGAAGTGAAAAAGTATGGAGGCAGTCTTGGCGAAACCTGGCACGCGCTTTTTCATACGCAAAACTCGTCAATAATAAATAAAGCGAACGAGCGTAATATCAGATCATAAAAATGACGACGAGATTCCTGTATTACAGAAAGAAATCACAATTTCTGATTTAAATATTACAATACTAGAGAAAACACGATGTTTTAAGTAATATTTTGGTATGATGTGGAATTTTCATATCTTGGTTAAACAAATCATTCCGTAGAAAATTCCACATATAACGTTATCATGAAGTATAAATAATTGCTAACTGCCTTAGCAAACATTTCCAACATTTGCAAGGTTTATACATGTATGATAAATTACGGAAGTATGCCAAAGTGATGTTACAAGGCCTTGCCGCTATCAGAAATTTTTATTGAATTGCCAACCAATTCAACTCACGCTGTATGTTTCAGGCATGAAATATCAAGTGTCGTCGAAAGCATATCAGCTGCCACGAATCCAACACGGTGCATCTACCTGGAATGAGAGTGGCACAGGCAGTATCATCATTAATGCGCGCTTGCAAACGTTAGAGAAATCACCACACGTGATATTATCACTGAGTGCGTCGCCGAAATCATCGCAGTCGGCCAGTGTCAGCTGTCAACAGCATCACTGACAGCTTCGCCAATATCCTAGTTAGTTGCCGAATATCACCGCGCATATCATGTCGAGTTGACATCGTTGCGGCTAAGGTTTCCCTTACAGAGTACATCGTAACGTAGAACGATCGGTAATGATTTTTAGTGAGTTGACGATTACTTGAAGTCCGTGTAGTGCGTGCGCGTCTCACAAGAAGAAGATAGGACGTCCAGTGACCTGTATTTACGTAGATTAGTGTGTCATGATGGGGATTCTCACAAGAAAGCGTTCGTTCCTGATCAAATTGGTTGTGGTCATCTCCACAGCGTGGTTCACGATAGCATTCCTGCTCTACTCGGAGAATCAGAGAGATCCCATCGCACTGCCTCTGCAACAGGCACCGGGAAACATTCCACAGCAAGCGATTGAGATTGTAGTTGATGAGAATGACCTGCCCAGAGAGGAGGTCTATCCGAAGGTGCAGAAGGAAAAAGGCTTTGAGCCCGCCAACGTGATCATGCCCCCTGATGATACGAACGCTGGGGAAATGGGAAAGCCCGTAATACTGCCCAAGAAGCTACCAGGTAAGGAGGTGGTTGGTTTTTATTGATTCTGTTCTAACGTAGGTTGTTTTTAATTGGAAAATCGTAAACACAAGCGTGGGAAGAGAAGGTATATGTTGTAGATATCCCTTGTGATTTGGACGAGGCATTTCCATGGCGCAAATCTCTAAGGCTATGTATGACTACTATCAGACCTAACTCCCGGGTGTGGGAAGCAATTTTCCTCTTCTGGACTTTTACGTTGATATACTGAGGCTTGCAAAATATGTCGGAAAGATTCCTTCATGTTTACTATTTTTCTACGGAATATTGTCATACTAATACTTTCCTTTGCAAAATCGATTAATTAGTGGTTGTCTAGTTGGTTCTTGGCGTAAAAATATACTGTTTTATATATACTGTTTGTTTAAATTAATTGTGCTCTGAGACTGAGCATAAGTTTGGAGTAAAGTTAATACATCTGGGATATCAAGATCCTTGCAGACTATGAAGTCATCCCGAAGTCACGGATGTGGCGTGAAAACGAAATTTTAATTTGCATTTTGATTAGATTCACAAGACGATCCTTTTATTCAAGTTTTCAGTCTCGAACCTTTTTTCTTATTTCCTAATGTTTTTCGTTGATTGGTTGAATTATGCCTGAGGGTCACCAATGCAAGAAATTAATTAACTCTTCTTGCAGCGGAAGTCAAAAAACTGGTCGATGACGGTTGGATGAAGAACGCGTTCAATCAATACGCCAGTGATATGATCAGCGTACATCGAAGCCTGCCAGATCCTCGCGATGAATGGTGAGTGCAATTTTGTTTATTCCATTTTTGGGACGTGTTGATTTAACCGCTTGACACATCCTAAAGTCGTGGTCTTGTAACTGGTAACGAGCATCACTTTCTGGTGAGAGCGTCCTGGAAACTTTGATTCTGAGCCTTGATCTAAACACAATCGAGAATGTGCGCAGATTACCAGCACTAAAAAGCGTACAATGTGGCAGAATTTGTGCTTTATGCTAATTGTGCGAGTACTTCCTTGCAGGACTACATGTTTGGGGGTTTGCAGAAAGCTGCAAATTCAGCGTTAACTTATGACGACGGGAAATCCCGCTTACCTCTTGATCTTCGACATTATGTCGCAGCTTCTTGCGTGTGCCGCCTTTTACGGCCCTCTAATTTTTTCATCGTAGAGAGTTGCGAGAGTTTCGAGAGCTTTACCCCCGAATCGTTCGCTCTATTAGATACACCCTCGTTCCAATTGCGCTTTGACAAGAAGTTGCATTAGGTGAAGCGCTCGCGTGCGGTGGCGTCTCGGGCAGCCGGAGGCGGTTTATCTTTTCTCCACCACCGCGAGTTTCTCAACCACCGGCCGGGCGAAACTTTCTCCAGTTTATCTAACTAACCCAACTGCGCGCGTCTGGTTACGTACCTAGCAGTTCTGTATATTTCCATTTTGTCATATTAGCAAGTGTGCGTGCGAGTGTTGAATTTGAATTCCACTTCGATTACGAGCTCGCCTCGCTCGGGGTTGTTTAATCTAACATTTCGCAATTGTTGTGAATGTGCGAATATGCTTTAATCGAATTTGTTTGAAGAGTTCTGAATGTTTGTTCGGAGTAACTTGTCGGAAAGCTTAATGAACCCGAAGCCCCGGGGAGGTCTTGTATCTTTTTGGGATGTAAATGAAATGAAAACAATAGTTTTAGTTGTATAACACAAGAGGAACATTATTTATGGTCGGATAATGATCTCAAAGCAACGTTTAAAACAGGATATTTAGCTTCTCTGCCTCGTTCAGTTGTCATATTACAAGATTTAATTCTTATAATACAACCCATAATATGCAGTATGAGTTTTTGGTACTTCTACTTTAAAAGTTATTGCGGACGAACTTTATTTTTATAGTATAGTATTTGAAGGGTTTTTTTTTTTTTCCTTAATGAAAACGGCACCCTGTGACATTGTGAGCTTTACTAAGCTCTGTTCGGTATTACTTTGTGGTCGTTACACCACGTCTTTTTATAACACACGAGTCTCTTGTGTTTCGTGCGCTTAATCAAGAATCTCTTTCATCGAGACTTAAACTCCACATAGCCAGGACCTATTCATTTTTACCCATCTCAACTCACACTCTTCTTGCGTCGTCATCCAGAGTCTAGTCTATCCCTAGCCTTACGAACTCTACCGGTGTTGATTCCGGTTGTTCCAATGTTCACGCGTCTAATCTCTGGTGGTGGATTTGTGTGCATTTTGCGTTGCATGCGTAAATAAAGCGACACGACATTCCTAAATCATCACAGCACCACTGTAGAGTGCATATAAAACATCCCTGTGCGGAGTGCATTGTTGCGTTGCGCTGCGTTAAAAAAACCCGAAGGACAATGCTGGCTTTTGCAACATTTGCACTCCTTTATGTGACAGATACTCTTGCTGCTTTGCACAGGACTGTATTCATCTAGAAGCAAGCACATAGTATACGTTTTTAAATATCATGTTTTCAGACGCCGACCATCTCCAGTTTATTGGCGTGCTAGTGGCATTAAATCCATCAGGGTTACCCTGCAGATTGTATGCACTTGCTAGGCGCACGCGGCTACTGCGATGTGCGAGGCATTGTGCGTGCTTTAATTAATTGCAGCGGACTCGACGAGGGGTTGGAGTGAAGTATGAGGACTTGCATTCCATTATGAAGTCATAAACGGGATGCGTTAAATCACGGGTTTTCTTGATGAGTTAAAAGAACCCGGTTGTTAAAACAGCCATTGCGGGACTTTTACGCTTAGTTAATTTGCGATATTTTACGCTAGTGCAGAGAGTTTCTCTCAAGATGGATGAACCACCCTTTGTCTATTTTAGTATATATAGTTAAAAAGAAAAAGCGCGCTTTGGATGGGTGTAGTAAAGCTGTTAGTTGGAATTGTTATTTCGTATTTTGGATGGTAGTTTGACCACCTCGCGCTCTCGGCAGCCATAAATTCAACTTCTTAAATAATTCACATGCAATTCCGACGTGAATGAAGCAAATAAACAGTGCAGATAAAATAACCTGCTTCACCTTCGCCAAGCTTCGATGAAATAATTAATTAAACGTTGGAAACTAGCAATTGAGGAACTTTTAGAATTCCCTCAACTTTTTGCTACGTTAGCATTACATACATTTTTCACGCTTACGCGGAATAGATGTGTTATTACTTTGACTCCCTGGGGGATTTTCATGCGGGTTTTGCAACATGATTCGTTTAGGCTTTTGTCTCGATTTGAAGCGCGACTTGGAATAAAGAGATCGCTCTCAAACGCGGGTGGAGGTGGGAGTGATGATGCAGGTAGGCTTTGCTGCATTTAGTAGAATGGCATTGGGGTTCCCATTGTGCGCATAATTTTGCTCTTGAAGTGCGTCCTGAATTCCCAATTGAATTTCGTCGGTGTCTTTGCACCTGCACGCACAGCATGCTATTTTTTCCAGTACTCTGAAAGTTACTTCTGAGTGATTGTGTTTCGAGTCATGCTACATGTGCGTTCAATATGCGCCAATTGGATATTTGTTACGGGAGGCGGCGTTCCATCTCAAAGAGCATCACAAGCAAAGCCATTTGCCTCGATTGCAGCCATTGGTGTCAAAGTTATGTTGACATATGATGGAATCGCGCGCGCACAATCCGACACTTGCTCCTTGTTTTGTTTCAATTTACTAGCACGATCAAACCTATAACGGATCGTTAAATTTACTTACTAAATTACAACATTTACGAGCAATTAAAGTTCCCAGCTAGCTTACTTCCTATGCGCGCGCCGGACACCAGCGCACATATCTTGAATTGATGCTTTTCATCGACAGCAGGTGTTTTCTTCGCAGATAAATCCAACAAACGAATCTGTCACCGTTACAAACGAAATCGATTTGTATCGATAAGGCAGCATCCTCGAGATTTCTCGTATTTCTCGTGTGAAAACCTTTCCACGTAATAGGCGATAATGGGGTGTAGTGGGGATAAATTTAAATGCAGGCGCTCATTACCTCCGCGCCGGTACGGGGAAGGAAACGGGTTGTAATGAGCCATCGATACATTTATTGGCGCCATGCGTTAGCCACGTCCAAATTCTCTCCTATTTTTCACTTGCTAGAACACGCTCCTGCCGATGCACGTCCGGCGAACGAATTTCATTTTGAACTTGACGACGTAAATGCCTAAAATCCGACACGAATTGAGCAACTCGGTCCGAATGCGTTGGGGACAGGAATAAAATAAATGTCGCGCGGAAGATTAAAGTGTAAGGGGGATGGGAATGTTGAACTGAATTGGCATTCCTTCGATTGCAGACGAATTCGTAAATGAATTCAAAACATCGCAATCCGATTGAACAAATTGAAGCGAATGGATGCTGGTGTCGAGGTGTGTGGGGGGGGGTTTTTTGGCTAGGGTAGGAGGAGTGATTGAGATCACTAATTCCAGGCTGGAGTTCAAAGTTTCCAGTGCTTTTCACTTCTGTCGCCTTGACTCTCGAAAGTCTGGAGTGGAAACAATGCTGAGATGGAAAGGTCATTACCATGTTACGAGGCAACGTTGTCCTCAACACTCCTCCGCCTCTCAGCCCAAGGTGGTTAATTCAAATATTTTTAATCAGTGTGCTTCGGTTCATCGGTAATATGCAAAGTATTGTCTGGAGGTCAGAAGATAATTTTAAAGCAAACAAGTCAATAAGTCATGCTTTGAAAGTAACTTGATTCTGAAGTTGCATTTTTGATTATAAAAAAGTCATGCATGTAGAAAAATATCTTCAATTTCGATCAAATTTTCATCAAAATTAGAAAGCGGTAAGTGTGACATCAAACGGGGGGGGTTTTTTTTTTTTTTTTTTTTTTTTTGATTTTAAAGAGACTTTCCCCATTTGTGTGTGAAAGTTGTGAGGTGAGCGCAACCTCTGGCCTATGTTCACTGAGCCGGTAGATGGATGCATGCGTAGTAAAACGGCAAGCAGCTACATGGAGGCCGGGGGCAGCACAATAGCGCCTCTCAGGCCCTGGTTACGGCTCGTTCGTCGACGTGGTCGTGTTGATTTCGCGCAGATTTTACTGTTGGAACTTAATTACGCGGTAAAAGGGTTAAATTGTTGCAATTCGAGAGCGGCCCGCGTCCCGGGATTTTATGAAGGAAATTATGTAATTCGATGTGCGTTCGCTAGCAAATATTTAGCTGCCTTCGTTGGGCATTACTTCAAACTAAAATTAATTACCAACTATAAACATTTATATAACAATGTTCCACTTTTTTTTCCGTACTTAAGTACAGAGCTTTTGTTAGAAAAGTCTAAGAACACTTTTGATCTTCAACGGAATCGATCTCCGATATTAGATACACGTTCAATCAACGTCAACGAAATGATGCTCCCACTAACGGAGGTAACAACCGTCTGAGCATAAGCAAAGTAGTGCCGATCACCGTCGCCCGGCAACATCATCGTGGCCCCACTGATGTTTATTGATGACGGGTGTATCGCAGATAGACCGGAAAGAGCACTTCGATGATTGACGCTTCGGCGGCGATGAAATGCGAAAGCAATAGCGACGAAGCATCGAAGATCGAGCGGTTCGTTAAAAATAACGTGTCGTCGGGCGAGTGCACGCGAAAAAAATTGTAGAGCGTCATTGTATAGGGCGCTTGACGCCGTTGACACCACTCAAGGCGCCATCGTGAAAGCGCCTAGTTCAGGCATTCAGCAAAGGTTGCTGGTGTTTTTAGCTGCTTTACAAAAATTGCGCAATCAAATCCTTCTTTCTTTTCTATTCACGCTGAAGACTGGCATTTGTGATTAACAGCAGCCGAGCTGCAGCAATATACCATCGAGCTTAATGTGGTTTGGATGGCGGTAGAATTTATACGTCTATTACTCGATGAGTCATCACTTAATTAATCAATCGCGGGAAACTGCTCCTGCATCCTCTTAATATTGTTCACCGGAATGTGCTGTAGCCGGAATCCGAAATTGCAGCTTCATCATAATTCGCTAACATTCCGGTTTTTCGGAGAGTGCTACGGCTAGGACACCTTTATTGCTTCAGACCAAAGCAATATCATCATCTCAGTGTACAATTTGTTTATAATCGGAAATATCGTTGAAAAGTCGGGATACGGTTTTCCGCAGAGTAGAAAACCACTGAGAAGGTCCCTACACAAATTAACCTCTTTTATACCTCAAGGTTTCCATGTGGAGCGCGCAAATTGCACGCTTCGTTTGCTGCAGGAGTGGTTGTGGGGGTATAGTGGGACTCGCTGGGTTGTTAGTAGAGGCCGCGGTCGCGCGCTTGGCGACGAGGGTGAGCTGTGGCAGGAACATCGGGTTCGTGGCGATGATTCGGATCGCCGGCAAGGCGGAATGCCTGAAATTGCGGTTACCGCTGCGAGCTCTGGGATGAGTGTTTCTTAACCGTCTGCGGTCCATCGCTCGCCGCGCACCATGCTTTACCTATTTTCCGAACGTCGCCTTCGATATTTCCTCATTATGCACGCTAATTAAGCCGGTCAGCCGGAAGCTTATAAAGTTAGATTTCAAATTTAGTGGCTATTGTTCCTTAACTGATCGGATTAAATTCACATAAATGATTGCTACTTGGGATTTCTCTGTTGCTTGCATTCTGATGGGCATTGAAAGGCTAGTTTACAACATTTGCTTTATTTCTTTAGTTCACGGAGATTAATTTACAATTCAAAGTTGGCATTGTGACGAATTTAATCTGGATGAGATTTATTGTCTAATCTTCTCCAACTGCGGCAAATGTTAAGAGATCCAACGTTTAAAGTTAAAAAGCACCAAATTAAATTTGATTGCCTCCTCAAAAAGGCAAGAAGAACTTGGAGAATAAAACCAAAGGCACCTCGTTTTTACGCGGACAATTTGTATGAAGGACCTTTAAGTTTCCCATCCCCCAAATTTCGGCTTGTTATGCAAATAAGTACTTCCTATTTATGTTTATTTCAGATTTGGCGCATCTCCGAATTTTTTACCCACTCCTAACTGGGTCTTAGAGTAATATAAGCACTAACTTTTTACGTGTTTCCATTTACAATTTACTGCTGCACTCAACGACCGGTACTGCTGAAAGTGACACCCGGCGACAATAACGATCTCGATACACCCTTACCTCGTTGCCAGCCATAACAATAAAAGCACGGGCGCTTTAGGTACATCCTCATTCGTATTTTTTGCTTTTCGCAGGTTTCACTTTTAAGCCGCGAACGCGGCGAGTCGTTGATTTTTATGCGCGTCTCGATTGACTGCATTCGCGGCTACCACGAGGAGCTTTAAGTTTAACACGCACGTGCGCTCTAACTTGCCGCCACTGCCGCCCATCTTAGACAAACACAGACGGTGGAAGTTGCACAATGGCACTCGTTCAGTGTCCAGCACATCCACGAGAAAACTTTACGTCTTTATTGTCGCCTCTTGCGATAGTTGATTTTTATAGATATTCTTTGAGCTGGCGAGGCTAAAACTGGCAGATGGTGGTGGTGACTGGGTATCGGAAAAGTTCGACGAAGATCAACCGCGAATGGGTGGGTGACTTGGGATTTTTCGTGAGAACTGCAAAGTTTATAAGGATTGAAGTTGGTGGGCAATAAGCGTGAAGACTGCGGAATTGTTGGGAGACTAAGAGGGTGCAAAAATTAGACAGTTATGGTGAAATTTATTGCGAGAATCAGAAACAGTTTTTGATATTTGATAAACGATAAGCAAACTATTATTTCAATTATTTCAGCAACGTGGAAATTAACCGGAAATAATTCAGATTTTGCTTTAAGCGCAAAAATCAGTTTAAATTTAAATCCTTTTCAAGTTTTTATAGATATAAATATAAACTGTTTGTGGAAACTCTCGATACAAATCAAGTTGTTTGCAACAATACCAAATTACATGAAATATCAGCACAAGATAAAATCCTCAAAAACATGCAGTTCAACCGGAAGATGTGAACTCTCTAACAATTCCGACACGTTGTTAAACTTATTGTGCTTATGTCGGCAAGTCTGAGGGTTTAGATGTCAATACTTATAACTGTAGTTATCCACTGAGTGTAACGTGCGGGTTCGTAAACTTTCCGAGTCTTTACGTGCCGCCTCCATCGCTCACGTCAAACTCGCCGGATTATATTCAGAGATGCGATCTTGCTTTTCGACCGGAAGCAAAATTTTAAACTCACAGCTGCGTGCAACCTTTACCCATCGTGGTTGCTGTCTCTCCCGACGTTGTCTGCTGGTGCTGTGCGAATATTTCGTTTTTGTCGTTGATTTTTGTCAGTCATCTTCGACGCGGGTAGATTGCGAGTCACCCAATCGGGGCGCACACGTGTGAGGAAAGCAATAACGCGTCGTGTCGGCACCCCTCCGCCGAAGGAAAGCGAACATAACATAAGCATCATAAGCTTTTCCTCGCATTGGGGCCCAGCTCGAACCGGGTGGCGATTTTTCATCAGTTTTGTGCACGTAGATGAAGCATGTTTCTCTTTGGCTCGTTACTCGCGTAGAGTTTATATGCACAGGGAGTTACGTGGTGAAAAAAAGAGAAATTGTTGTCGATTTTTCACATGCGAATGCTTTCGGTGTTAACTGAGAAATTTTTGGGGTTTTAGATAAACGCAGCGTTCTAAGACGCTCGATGATGATTTGAGTAGTTTGACGTGGTGCTACTAAATGCTTTTCATATTCTCGCGTTTCTTATTTTCTCGATGTGAAAATATGAAGCTGGTCTAATATGCGCCAAGATTGAGTATTCAAGCATCTGGACGATTTTATTTGATACAGTGAGTACGCGTTGTTAGTGCTCCTGACTAATAGTGAGTAATCTATAAAACGTTAGCACGCGAGACTTCTTTCTTCTACTTTTGCATCCCGTTTGATTTCATTTATACGAGGCGTTACGTGCGGGGCCGGCGTTTGTGGTGTTCTTTTCCTTTCCACCTCACTACCTTACTTCGCCATCTGGCTGGCGCGTGGTATGTTTGAATATAAAACATTCTGGTTCCTTGCAAATCGCAATCGGGGCGCGCTGCGCTCCATTTGCATAATTCGGCTATCAATGCCGAAAACCTCACGGCCCGAATACGTAACAACATGCACTGACAATGCGCTACGAGACATTCGACCACGTCGGGGGCTGGGAGGCAATCGGCTTTGGACAGAAGATTTATGCGGTTGCGTTGGCTCTCGCCGATCTATCTTGCGGCGACGCTGCCGTCACGGAAGGCCAGGAATGCACAAGTAATAGTTTGGTAGTTTGTTATTAAATAATTAGGTACATTTATTACTTGTAAATTACAAAAAGATCTATCTGTGATCTATACTAAAAGAAGTGGTGATATTTTACAATCATCGAAATCTGTTGGCAACAGCAGACTTTGTAAATGCACACTCGCAAATGACCAGAAAGAAATTGTCAGGATATATCTTGATCAAGTCATGAATTCGAATTTAAAAGGCTGGCTTGGAGCAGAATTGGTTGATGTTCCAGCCTGAACAAGGTAGCATTATGTATTCAGTACTTTCATCGCTTAGTCCGCTCTTAATTCCGGATTTGTCATAACTTGTGCGGATTTATAGTACAACAGCAACCTGCGGTGGCGACAGAGGATTTTCTCAACTACGGGTTTTCGTTCTTCGTAACGCGTACGGTACTCCTTTCGGATTTCTTTGAAGACTCTGCGTGCACGTACATTCCCGCGTGTGCACGCCCGGAATAACTCGGCTCAAAATTAGGCGTAATTACGCAGTGCCTTAAGATGTTCCTGTTTTTGCGATTTTTTGCGAACGCTAAGCCGGCCCGTCAGACGCTCCTTCCGCCACGATGATTAGCAAAAGCAATGCCAGAGCGATCTTATAATTCAATTAGGCTCATATACTGCTGCGCACTATTTCACTTTGTTTGCGTTATTTTATAAAGCAAATCGGGTTTTATTTAGAGCACTTAGAGAATAACAGATTAATTCGAAGCTACAGTGAGCTATTCCAGTTGGTTAATATTTTTTCTACTATTTACAGGTGTCGCAGTGATGTCAAATACTTGTCTCACCTACCACGTACTTCAGTTATCATCTGCTTTCACAACGAGGCTTGGTCAGTACTTCTTAGGACTGTACACTCTGTTCTTGATAGATCCCCAGCTCATCTGATAGAAGAAGTAATCCTTGTCGATGATTACTCTGACATGAACCATTTGAAAGAGCAACTGGTTCAATACTTTGCTGACGAACCAAAGGTGAAAATCGTACGAGCCCAGAAACGTGAGGGACTTATCCGTGCACGTCTTCTGGGTGCTCGTCATGCAACCGGTGAGGTTTTGACTTACCTGGACTCTCACTGTGAATGTACCGTGGGATGGTTGGAGCCACTTCTGGACCGCATTGCTCGGAACTCCACAACCGTGGTGTGTCCCGTGATAGACGTCATTGATGATACCACGTTGGAGTATCATTATCGTGATTCCGGTGGAGTCAATGTGGGAGGCTTCGATTGGAACCTTCAGTTCAATTGGCATGCTGTTCCGGCTCATGAAAAAGCGCGCCATAAGAACAGCGCCGAACCCGTGTGGAGTCCCACAATGGCTGGAGGTCTATTCAGCATTGATAAGGTAAGAGAAACCATTAAACCATTCGGTGCCATTAAAAAGATTAGCATAAGCTATAATTAGACGAAAGGATAATGCCCAGTGGCAGGTCGAAAGATATAAACTGTGTTTTTATTCCCGTTCTGGATTGGGGTTATTATCCGGCCGAGGTGTTTGTTTCGCTGCACTGGTGACACTCCTATTTTTCCACTTAATTTGCGCCACGGGCCGAATGTGCGTGTGTCTACCGCACACAGCGGTCTTGCCGCTTTATGGCTATAAAAGCGATATTCTTTAATGGGATAACGTCGACGTATTCTTTCCCGCGGCACCTATTCATTCGCTGCCAATTCGTTTAACGTGCTTGCTGGACGCCTCTGCAATTTCTTTCTCCGATCTTGGGAAATATCGCAAACAACCGGGGTGGAAGCAGCGCCTTGATAGTGCGTCATTAATTGCATCGTATTCGGCGAATTACTCATTTAGCCTATTTACAACTGAACAGTGTCGAGGTGTAAGGATCGTGGTTGTGTTGCGGAAAGTCTGCAAACGGTTTTCGGCGAGTTGCCCCGCAGCGGCCTTGTCGCGCCTCGTTCGCATCGCGCGCGGTCTCATTACACTTGTCGAAACCCCCGCGGGGCTTAATTACTCCCGTGCAAGTTGTGCTCTTCGTCACCAACATGCCTACACGCATAGGCAATATACAGTGTGCTAGCGGCGCAGCGCCGCTAGTACTTAATTTCTTTCCGTGTGGAAAGTGACAACTTTATTAAATTTCTACTTCTTGGCTGTTGTGTTGACATGGCATGTACACAGTTTTTGCATATTCTTATTTAAATATTTAGGGTCGTACTGTATTACAATGTGGGAGGAGCGTAGGGTGGGTGTCAGGGACGCGCGATTTAACACACCTTCTCTCCGCTTCTGCGTGTTTGAAATGTAATAACTATTTTGCACATGTTTGCATCGCAGGCGCTTCTCGTTTCAGTTGGATGCGTTGTACTGCGAGTGTCTAATTTTATGCCCAGACGGGCATAAACGACGGTACACGTAATTATTTCCGAAATTTGAAAACATTAGATAAGCTTTTCTAGAAGAGCCATTTGTACCCCGAAAGGTATTTTTCTATTTATATACTTATTTTTTATGCAAAGAGAGGGGACCGTTTTAATTATAATTTAAATGCAGGCAGTTGTAATTTGAGTTATCATATCACATGACTTAATTAGAAATTTCTAGGTAATGTGTAATATGCTTCAAAGTTCGCTACTCGTACAATCAATCTCGTCAATCAATGTTATGTGCGCGCATGAAATGCGGTTTTGGATTGCGAATTGCGCATGCGCATGATCACCGTCGTTTCGGGTACTAGAGTATGCGAAATTAAATTTACCGTTTAGTGTGCAACGTCGCAAACTCCCTGCAGTATATTGCTGGATTTTGCAGGAAATCGTTTCAGCTGCTAATTCAACCCTAAAGCGAAATTTTTTTCCCTTCTATTTCTCTTTTAAACTGAATTTATTCTTTTTTGACTCCTGCATCTTCTATACCCCTCTACTAAGTTCTAATGGCAGCAACTTTTTCTTTGAAAATTACCTTCCATATGCGAGTATGCGAGTCATTTTTCCTTTCTTTCCAATTTACTCTCAGCTGGGTGTTCATCATCGGGTCGTTATGATTCAAGTGCAATACATCGTAATAGATATGACCAGGTGAAAGGATGGGGCAGATATACATCGAGTTCACACCTGACATATTCGAGAAAAGAAAGCTGGCGGCACTGTTTCTCCGGGATCTTTTTCTACTGAAAGTGCGTTTCGCGGAATAGACGAATTTATTGCCGAAAGTTTGCAAAGCCGCACGGTGGCGGAACGACTTTATATTTAGGACCTTTGCTTCAGGATCTTCGTCGCAAACTAGTTTTCTGCATTTATTCTCGAACGCTCTATTTATCTTTGGATTTTCTGCTATCTCTAATTCCTTGCATCCTTTGTCCTCGCATTCTTGCGGCGCAGTCGTGCGTTGCTGCAAGGAGTAGTAAAATATCGCATAGTTTCCAGCTTAGGGAACGACGAAATTCGTTACCGCTTCGATTTCGATACAACAAAGGCTATATTTACATTCCGGGCCTTTTGTGCGCTACGATATATTTCAGTAATTGGAATATTTAGTGACGGGCAAGCGCAGCAAGTTTAATAGATTTTGTCACTGGTATGGGGCCGCCCTTTATTCGCGTCCTGCAGATGATGCGAATTTATTAATTTATCCACTGCCCGGGACTCTCAGCAATGTGTTCGATAGTGCAGGCCGGCTACAATTTTATAATACGAATGTTGGGGATGCGTCCATTAGAGAGGATATGCGAAGCAAACCTTTAAAACCTTGTATATCCGTTCCTGTGTTGTCTGTCGGGAAGAAATATATACAGGACAGTATATACGGGACAGCCGACGAACGGGGGGGGGGGGTATAAAGGACACATACCTGTTCTGACAGATTAATTAAAGATTAGATTAGATAGAGATGATTGGAGACAGAGGATGACAATTTGGCGTGGCATAATGCCGCTGATCTATTTTAGGAATAACAAAAGCTCTTACTTAACCGTATTATTAATTTATCCTTCTACTTATTAATTTATTTTATTTTTTAGAAATTCTTTGATCGACTTGGCACCTACGATAGTGGTTTTGACATCTGGGGAGGTGAGAATCTGGAGCTTTCCTTCAAGACTTGGATGTGCGGGGGTACGTTGGAGATTGTCCCCTGTTCCCACGTAGGCCACATCTTCCGCAAGCGCTCTCCGTACAAATGGCGCACAGGAGTAAATGTGCTCCGTCGCAATTCAGTCCGTTTGAGCGAAGTATGGTTGGACGACTATGCCAAATATTACTACCGTCGAATTGGTAACGACAAAGGTGACTTCGGAGATGTCAGCGAGCGCCGTGCACTGCGCGAGAGTCTCGGTTGCAAAAGTTTCAAATGGTATCTGGACAACATCTACCCGGAGCTGTTTATTCCAGGCGATGCCGTAGCCAATGGAGAGGTAAGCCTTTCATCTTCTGATCATCGGCTGATTGCCTTTAGGCCAACGTATGCCAAACTTATCTCATTCGGATGCGGGCTGTGCGAGACGGGAATTAACTCATTGGACGACATTCATACTGCAAATTTCTATGATCTTTGCTTCATGTCATAGGATGAGTATATCCTTCGACGCGCAGCGATAAAGAACGCGATTTTTCAGGCGAATCTGGCACGTTTGCCATTACGTGGCACGGCACGTTGTACCGTGACGTCTCATTGCGAACGTCGCGCACATTCACATTGTCGTCGAGCCGGGTGTCGCATGCTTAATGCGTTTCAGTACGCGCGCAGCCTACGCAAACGAAAAGACTACACAGAGATCTCGTTTTTATTGGAATAATCGAATGCAATCAAGTATCCAACGAGGTATTCAATCCGGTTAGTATTCCAAATCTTGGATTGCAACTTTCTACAAGTTGATTTGTTTTAATGAAGTCGAAAAGTGAATTTTAATTAACTCGATATTAAAATTTTAACTTTCAACTAACTTCTTGATCCCTCTTGATCTGGCACAGCCCTTAGTCCCAGCAGTTTTGATTACTTTATTGTTTCAACATATTTACCCTTTTGGGACCTTTTGGCTCCATTTTGGTTTTTAGGTAATAGTGGTGCTGCTCCCTGGAAGATACCTAACAACGATATACCATTCAAATATGTACGTTCTTTTCTAGGTACGAAATCTCGGCTTTGGAGGCAAGACGTGCCTGGACTCACCAGCGCGCAAGAAAGACCTCCACCAGCCGGCCGGTCTGTACCCATGTCACAGACAGGGCGGCAATCAGGTAATTCGCATTGCGTCACGCTAGCTTACGTGTTTGTGTACGTTTTACAGGTGTCGACGTTAGACAGGGAAATTTGTATTGATTCCGCGTGTAAGCCGGAGGACTTACATAGACCCGTCGGTCTGTGGCCCTGCCACCAACAGGGCGGTAATCAGGTATTGATAAGAACGCACGATAACGAGGAGCTGGCCTTGACCTGGCTCTTCTTTCTTCTTCAGTGGTATCATCTTGGCTGCAGGCGTTGCTTGGAATGCTACCATTAATGATTTTTCAGTCAGTAGTCACTAACATCTCCGGTGTTTGAGGTCTCTGCTTTGGGATCGACGTTACCTTCAATCTGGCGTCGTCCTACATGAAAAATCTTAATATGGTGAATCGTGTCTTTTTATTTTGTTTTGCCGCTCACGTGTCGCGTACATTTCACGCTGCGTGCCCTCTGTCAGCACTTCAGCCCCATACAAAAAGTGGGTCTGCACCCGAAACGTTTCCCCAACAAGATCGTGTAGAGCACCCACTGAAGGGAAGCAGTACGCATCATCTCTCGTGGGGCAGTAAACGATGTTTTATTGCGTAGGGCCTTGTGGTCCTTTCCGCACAAACGCATCAAACAAACGTGTTAATTTTTGAGATTTCGATATTTCACAAATAGTCGTTTCTCGGACACGACAGGCATGTGAAGGAATTTCACTTGCTTGCACACCCGGTGGTGCGAATGTATTGGGAAGGAAAATGCTTGTACCCAATTGAGGTCACGTATTCGCTAAAGTATTAAAAGTGTTTGTGCCTACCGTTGGTATGTATTTTACTCACGCCACTTTCCATGCATTGAATGAAAATTCAATGACGAACTAAAAGTGTTCGCATATTAAAAAAAAGCATTCTTTATGCACCCCCGACACTTTACGGTGTTATCTCCGCAAGGCTTCCGCACGACCATGAGTGAATTTGGGAAATACCTAGCTGCCAGTGGTCATCAGCAATAAATTAATAGCAAGCTTGTCGAACTTTCTCCTTTCCGTCGTTTCACGGTAGTCAGGTGCGTCGATTGCGAGAAATTTAACTTCTTCCGCAAACGCTTTCACTGGTATCACAGTGTTTTTGACGCTCATCGATGAAGGAACGCTATAGGGAGCTATCTGATAATTTGGCAGGTACAAAAAGTACCATCCCGCGGCCATCCATTTATCATGTTTTTGCAGTTTACACACGGATGTAATGATTTACGGCAGTAGCTCCAACACCGGGATTACAGGGATTATAAAGTTTTGCCCTTTTATCGTTAACATCCGCGGAGGGTTGAGGGTTGTATTTTAGTCCGTATCCTGACGTTTTCATTAGAACTTTCAAGCGCATTTTCTTTGAATTGATAAATCAGTGCATCCAGGTTAACGTGTTTATGCCATTATTGAAATTTGGAGGTGCTATAGATGTATTTATTTTATTTGACTTGGTGTATCAAATCAAATTAGGTCAACTCATTTTCGATGGTAGTATCCTCAGGAAAATCTGAGAGACTGAATTTTCTACTATGGACTAAATGTGTTCCCATTTATTTCGATAGTCTTCTTCTACTACCACCTGTCTTCTTCAACAGTTGGTGATGGATCTTGTGCAAATCAAGAATAAACATCTTATCCTAATTAAATTTGAAGCTGTAGACATTAAGTAGTTAGTACTAATCTACCAGGCGGTGACTTATGGCTTTATGCATGATTAGTTAATCTTATAAACGTAAATTCTAACAAATCTGATATTTCAGTACTGGATGTTCAGCAAGAATGGAGAGATCCGAAGAGATGAATCTTGCTTGGACTACAGCGGTGCGGAAGTGATCCTTTACCCCTGCCATGGATCCAAAGGCAATCAGTACTGGGAATACGACATTTCCACGAAACTCCTGCGCCATGGCAGCAGCGGCAAGTGCTTGGCGATCAACGAATCGAAGAATAAACTGCTCATGGAGTCCTGCGACGATGGCTTTGCTACACAGCGCTGGCAGCTAGAGAACTATGATGCCAGCAAACTGGCGTAAACAACAAGCACGTGGACAACATTGTTCACCACGTTCGAAACAGATTAAGGCGCGATTGTGCGCGAGGACTTGAATTTATCGTTAAGCACAGAGTATCTGTACATAATGATCTTTTACATTTCATATTCTATTTTATAATGGTGCTCTTACGTTCTTATTATAACACAATTTATGCTCAACGTATATATCTTTGTCATTCCGTTTTCATCGATTCTACAAGACTGCTTTCTGTAAATGTTTTGTTTTTAACGAATTTCGACAAAACTCCGCAACATATCTAACGGAAATATCTTCGGTGCAAACGACGCATATCGTACTTTTGATCGGTTTAGTCAATTAGTTACGTAAATCTGTACCCTCTTGCATCGTCTTGAATGGAATTCATGCGATGCACGATTTATTGTTAGTAGACGTGCTTGATAAGTAAGTTTTAATGTCATTTTGTACTTAAACGTTGAAGAGACTCTCTCGACGCTCTCCGTCGACTTGTGATCTAATCTTTGTCAAAACAAATGAGAAGCGAACGATGCATTCCTATATTAATTGATACACTAATTGTAAGTAAATCAGAATCTTGAGGAGAACGTAAAAACGTTTATTTGATTGATGTTGCTCAAAGAGTTAATCATTTTTATCTTTGTGTGACTTGCGCGCTGTTTGAAAAATCTTGTAAATAATATAAGTTGATTACGAATTCGTCTAGAGAATTGTATAGTGATATTTAACAGATTGTTTTAAAGGATGGTTTTAAAAACGAATGCCATATTATGATTTATGCGTCTTGAATGTATGGTCAGGCATAAAGTAGTTAATCATAAGTAGTTGCAACGCAGATGCATTTGGTTCCCTTTTTTTTTTCGCGTCTAATTCCACATCATATCATGTATTGTACACGAGTACGTATTCGATGAATTTATTGAAAGACGCTGCGCTCGTTGCGCGCTACTGTAGTCACTGTTTAGCATAATAATTAAATATCCTGGTATTGATAAACTTTAATCATATCTTCAATCTATAGGCCAGTTCGGTAATGTATTTAAAATGTGCCTTAATTTCTTGTAAATACATTCGTTAAAGAAAAATGGTGTTTGCTTTTGATATCAACAAATGAAATAACTTTAATAGTTTAATTATGTATACCCTTATCAGTGGTAACACAGCCAAGAAATTTTCAAAAATGTCTGCAAATAATTACTAGGCACCATCCGACAGTTTTCAAGTTATTGATCATTGAAATAGACTTGTGAGGGATCAAAAGGTCCGTCAAAAGGCGATCTTTCCGCATACCATGCCCGTTTCAATGCAGTTTGCCTATCAATGGGTATGCTAGCTACAGCATCAGCCTGCTTACGATCTTGTTTGTACTTTAACTCTTCAATCTTACTTTGCGCTTCATCAGATAGTTCATGGAATGGTCTTGAGCAATCCATCTTTGTAAAATCTATTGGTTCATCACCCAGAAATAAACGATCCCACCAACGTTCCTGCGTTTTTTCCAAATGTATCTCAAGTTTTCCAGAGCACACAGACCAGACTGAATCTATATGTTTAATTTTGAACGGCAAATCTCCAATTAGGATAACTTCATCAGCCAGCATGTTCTTGACTAATATATTTTGTGGTCCAAATGTTAGATTCAAATGCTTTGATAGAACATTTAATGGCAAGGCAACAGTCACATCCACATCACTGATACTCTGTGTCCACTCGTAATTATCCTTTACAGCACCATTATAACTTGTGGCAAGTATTTTAGTATTTTTCAGACTTCCATCATCAAGAGGTGGTGCAATTACTGGGTGTAAAGTTTCTGTTGAATCACTACAGCTCTCTATATCAACAGTACTGTCCACTTCTAAATCCTCAGAAGAAATTTCATCAGGTTTGTTTAAAGCAGAACAACTTTTAAGCCACTTTTGATATGTATTGCAAACCATTAACTCTGCAACATTGGATGGAAGACCTGGAGAATCTGGGGTCTCTCCAAGCTCAAAGAATCCAGTCCTAAAGAATAAACATTAGTATGAAATAAAATAAACCGTGAAATAAGACATCCAATGTTCATATACCTTCGTTTTAGAAACCCAAAGATTGTATCCCAGAAATTATGAAGGGTTTTACACTCCATCAGCAACTGATATAAGACTTCATCATGATCAATATTATAAACTGTTTCCATAGCTCTTGATGACATGTGAATTACAGGTATCAAGCGAATCAAATCGATTGTGTTTACTATGTTCTTGATTATTTATTTTGAATTGAAGGTTATTACAGCTTCGCATCCGTTGTCGTCGTCGTTGTTGTGGTTGTGAAAGCAGTCACCAGAGTGCTAATTCTTCGAAACCAAAAAAGTTCAAAGGATTTATTCACAGACTTCATGTTTGTTAATAGTTTAGGTAATTAATTTATACGAATAAAATGCATAGTTATTTAAACAATTAGGAAATGCGCTATAATCAACTTTAAAATTTCTTGTGATTCTAGTTTTTCTAAAACACGGAAAATTGTAAATTGTGAGCGCCTTCATTAACCGGATGTCATTTCTTATGCGCAGATGATAGAAGAACAGTTGCGCTTTCAGACTGTGTCACTTCCGATTATTCAAACAATTGAAAAATGTATAGAAATCAGCTTCAAAGTTTGTGTTTTGTTCGTATTCCAAAACATGCTGTAGAAAATTGCAAATTGAAAACGCCCCTATTATATTAGAGATAATTATCTGGGCGCCACTGTATGAGAAGCGGTGTATTGGGTATGGCGCCTGCTTCTTACCTGGAGGGCCAGAGTTCGGTTCCCGGTTGGCGAGGTGGAAAACGCGGCTGCAAGGGCTGATTCCCCGGGGAGCGAGGTTGGGGAAGGGGGTTCTTTTAGCCTAACCACTCCTGGTAGCTTAAACCATTGGGAAGAAATGCATTTAAATCTGCTTTTTCCAGAAGACCCTATAGAAAATTGCAGTGTGTGAGATTATAGGAAAAGAGTTTACTTTAATTCTATGCTATTCTAAATCGTTTAAACAATTGATAAATACGAGAAAACCATGAATGAAAAATTCTATAGTTTGCCAAAATGTATTTGTTATTACTTATTTGTAAAACGCTTAATTTAATTTATAAAATAAATAATAATTGTTTACATTACTTGTATTTTATTAGTCTCTCATTCTTTATTCTATTTGCGTCATAATTTTTTTTCGAAAAATTTTCAGCTAATTTTTTCACATGATAAGAGATGGGGGTAGGTATTTTTCTTCTTCCAGATAGTTTCTTCAAGAGTTTATAAGTAATAATCCTGGAGGAAAACCGCTATCCCAAAAGCGGGGCTGGGCCGGGAGCAATGTGGAAAGATTGAATAGTAAGTAACGCGAGAGATTCTTTTGAGCTGTCTTTGAACGACACGTGCATAAAAAATTAAAATCGGTGGCTTCCCTTCTTTTCAGGGAAGCTCTTATGCCTTTCTGGCACTCTCTTATTTATTCTACTTTTTCTGTATTATTACTGCGTACTACACATACAAATTCTGATAACTTTTCAGTTTGTTTTAACTGTAGGCAGCAACCCACATATGTTCTGAATTTAATTGATTCTTTGGAGCTCCCATAAGCCCAATGTAAATCGGCTTTATTCGAATTTTTCCGAAAAACCGCTTGGGTGACGAGGTTCGAACCCAGGACCGCCAGACTGCCACGCCCGAGCCCTCACCACTAAGCCGAAAGACCGACCGCCTGGAGCGAGACACTGAATGTATTTATTATAACAGTATAAAGAAACAAAACAACAACAATACAATATATTACTATGTGAATGAATAGAATGATTGTTGCTAAGTTATTTCATAGTCATATAATATTGTAGTTCTAAAAAGAACTGATATATCGTGCTTGATGATCTGCATGGCCAGAGAACATACTGGGTTTGCGAATGGAAGTAGAGTCCTTGCACGCATTGATATCGGTGATTACTGAAAAAATTACACAGAAATAAATAACACAAATCACGAATATGTAGTTCTGTTTAAAAGTATTGTTGAGTGTGGTCACGAAGTGTTTAAGATTCATATTGTTGAAAATTTGCACTATAACACTTACTT
>JAODIE010020334.1:0-57592 GCA_027575565.1 Diploeciton nevermanni
ATGAAGTGTTGCCTAGGGTCAAGTTACTTTTTGAATAATTTCATGAAAAAATTGTCTTAACTTGTGTTTGTAACAATTATTGTAAAATTTCAACAATTCATTTTTATTAATTTGAGATTGTAAACTATGTTTATCTAATATTTATGCAAATAAATCAACATTAATTAGTCCCAAATTCAAAAAAAAAACATGAAATTTTTTAATAAACGTATTTTAATTGTATTTACTAATTTTTTAGAAAATAGTAATTAATGTTATTACATGTTGTTTTTTTTTTTGTAAAAGTATTCTATTCACTGTTTTCGTAATGACTTAATGTTGATGTATTGCTTTCAAATTATGTATAACAATTTTTCTTTAATTACTTTTAATAATATATTTATATTTGTTAAAAAAATTTTACAGTAATCAATTTTAAACTCAATAAAACATGATAATTTCGTTCAGTACAAAGTTCCAATCGCACTTCTGTTATATCTAATAAGATACGAGCTGCACCATCTACAACATTCTTACAATGAATACGTTAAACGTAGTCATGTACTTAACGAATAAAAAAGTAATGAATAGGTTGATGGATCAATATCCTAGTTGTTGAGGCACACAAACACCATGTCACCATGTACACTATCCCATCTCATAATAACCAATGAATGGTAAATGTAGCACTAATGCATTGAACATAAACATTTGAAGCGCGATTAATTATTGCACTAGGCATTATAGATAGGAGCTGAACTAGTTCATATGAATTTAAATTGAAATTGGTAATGTCAATAAATAATAATACTACAGATTCAACTACAGACCTAACCTAATCTAAACAATGCTTGTATTGGTTTTCACCCCCCCAACAATTCCCTCTTTTTTGCATGATCAACATCTGTCTCTCTTGTATTCTCACAGTCAGCTTTCTTTATTTTGTCTTTCTTCCCTTTATCAATTCAGCTCATCCATCATTTAAGTTGTTGCCTTTCTACCTTCCGCTTCTCTATCTCTCTTTGGACAATTGTGTCATGTCTCCTATGAGGTGCGCATTACATATTTTCAGCTCTTGTTAAGCAAACGAACAGTTTAAAAGTACGCATCGATGCAGTTGCTTGTTCCCTGCCCAATGTACAATGGTCTGCAAAACTTATAAACCAATACAAGTGAGCGCGAAAATTAACGTAAAGGGCAATTGATTTATTGAGTTGTTTTCATCAAGATCTTCTGAGTTTTCTGAAGAGCATATCACACTTCAAAGACTGCACACTTTACATAAGAAAGGTACTTTTAATTTCAATCCATCAATTTTTAAGGATATAGTTCTCGAACAGTTTGATCAACTCATTGCACTCATAAACAGAATAGAAGTCAGTCGCGCATGCACAAAGCATGCACATGAACACTACTAATCAGAGTAACTGGCAATTGTTTCTCTTTTATTATGCTCGATAGTCAGTGTTTAATGCAGAGGGCAATTGTTGCTCTTGTCATGCAAAGTACGTTTACGGCCTACAAGGTATACTTAAAGAGTTCTTTTTAATGATTCGTTATTGCTCGAAAAGTAAGTTGCTATTGATATTGTGTGCATAAGTGCCGGTTATTTATTATTAATGAAGTTAGTAGGACAGTGTTCGGTTGGTTGCAGCCACGCACTTACTTGCTCAACGACGCAGGCAATATAATCAACGCAATAATTATTACATCGAATTGTGCTGATTGTACAAGCATTCCTATTAATAACAATCAATAACTTTGCATCATACAGGTCTAATTGGAAATTAACAACAATTTGCTCCTCGATCAATTTACCAATTAAGCACTTAAGTAAATGGTTTGGCATTGAAACCAGGTGAACGTAAATAAACCATTCCGAAATAATGTTCGTGGATTTTTGAACATATTACTCACATAGTTCGCATCATGAAGGTTTTGCTGGGTAACAAGTAATAGTTGACAGCTAATTAAGCAGTTGTTTTAAGATGATATAAACAATGACGCAAATTACTAAACTAAGTAAGAAATATTTAAGTAATAAATATTTATTTAATATATTTATGTATGTCTCAGGTCATAAATAAGGTAAACCATCTGAATCCACGAAATTACTTTCATAGCTGTAATAAATAGTTAAGAAACATAAATCTGTGGCATCTAATTACTGTAAAGTTGATATAGAAACGACTTAAATCATTCTATTCGTAGAGTGTCAAAGTAAGTTTGTGCTAATACAATAAATATCCGATACATCGTAAAGAAAATCTTTGATACACTTAACTTAAATCAATAATTTGATTGCGCCACTTCATAACTCATAACAATTTCATCCGTAAAATATCTACGTAATTAATTTAAGTTTGTAAATCCATTCCATTTGTTGTCAATCAAGCCTTATCATGTACTGCTTTGTTCCACACTATCCACAATCAAACCGCAAACTTGTGGAGTTGTGTTTGTTATCCGTAGTTCTATAACTGATTGCACTTCGCAAGTATTGGTATGAGTCTACTTAAGTAATTTTGATCTCTACGTGCATCTCCTTCCTCGCAAGCACACTCAGTTGGTATCTGGTGGGTTGCTGCTGAACTGGTCGGAATCGAATCGCTGGTTCAGTCAGTTCAGCGTCAGTCGGGCGGTCGTGCGCGTTTGCACTCGGTTTACCATCCCATTCACCATCCAACCATTGATGGCCACTTCGCAGAAAAGTAATTCAACTGAAGTGAAAAATCTCCGAAAAACTCCCCATAGCCTCCCAAACTAATTGCTTTCTATCGTGCAACCAAATTGTGTATAATAACTTAAGTGACTTCAGTCAGTTTAAATGGATATCGTAAAATTCCAATCAGGACATCTCCAATTACAATAAACCTATCGGTGTCTATCGGCGATTTAATACGCTCCACGTGTGAGAAGATTGTTGTCTGCTGGTTGAAGGACGTGATTGACTTGAGTCCAACTAACTTAAGAAGTCTTCTGTTCTGGTGGTGCTCGAGGAGGAGGTTGGTGAAGAATGCGAACGTGTGTGGACGGTTGGTCGACCCGCCGTCGTACGTGAACATAACCTCTGCAGATGAGGTTTAAGTCGGTACCCAGAAAGGTACTTGAAGTAAACGCAAGCAAGTACCAGAAAAACAGGTACTGAGTGCACTGAATGGAAAAGTCAGGGGAAGTAGTAAAATAAAAATGGCTTAAGTCATATACAAATGTGACTTAAGTATTTCTAATTTGATTGGTGAATCTGTATGTTACAAAGTGTATTTTTCCGGGAACAATTGGATTATTCATTGTTTTCTACGCGAAAGAGTCAATTGGGCGAGAGTGATGTAAGTATTCATTGCTTTATTTCAATTGTTTCAAAAGTTGTTGCTGTAAATATGATGGTGCCATGTTTCCGAATTAAATTAGGCGTCACAGTAACATTCTAATTAATAGAAAACATTTACATTTCATAATGTAAACAAATTGATAATAGACGGGCAATAATCCAATAGGTCAAAGTGGAGAAATAACAAAGAAAGCTGACGTCTTCAACTGCTAAAAATGGCGCAGGGTAATGATGCTGTATCGATTGCAGTAGAAAGCAGAGCAGAATGCGCGATAAACTCAATCGAATTGAATTATATTGCAGACTTAATGCCATGCATAATCGTGATAGACTATTGTTTACACCTGTGAACTTTCATTGGAATTCATCAGATAAATAAAGAATGTCACTCTCAATTCGTCCTACAATTGTTCAAATAAAATCCGTGGAAAAGACACCAAAATTGACTTCTTGTTTCCGCTCGAACTTCGTATAATTTAGCCGCAAGCCGCAAGTAGAATTGAAGCTCTGAAATAACAAAGAAGGCAGATGATGTGTCTTAAGCTATTTACAATGGCGCATCATGCTGGATCGCTAGCAGTGGAAAGCACAAGAAAACTCAAGCTAATTGAATTACAGTACGGACTTGCATACGATGCATATTAATCGTGAAATATTGTTTATTGTCAATTGCTATTCAATGCATAACATGCTGGTTTCCAAGAGCAGCTTCTATTTCTTCATTTGAACATTCAAAATTCTCAGAACAAGAAAGTTTCGTAGCATATGGATCAACAGCTGATGGTAATTTAGGCAATGCACTCCCTTTTTTAAAAACCAGCTGTTTGCTTTAATGCACTTGTCTCTTCAAAGAGCACATGTTCAACACATGCCTCAAGAAAATGATGCAGGAGGTATCATCTCCTGAATGGAAGAATTGAAGGAAGAAACATGTATAATCTTTTTCAGCTCAATGCACTTCCAGTTCTTGTGGTTTCCCTTGCTTTTTATTTTACTTTCCTTCTCTATTTTAAGTACGTAATTCACTATGTCCAAGTGCATTTTACAACGCAGTTAATCCACCTCTATCCTATTTATATCACCAACAAGACTTCAGCCAGTTGAGGATTACTTCAACGTGGTGGACGTGAAGAATGTGCATTTCATATGCAAAACTTGTTTATAAAATGTGGTATAACGTATAAGTAATGTGATGTGCATAATCAACAAGTTTCGAATACCTCAAGTCTGGAAGATTTTTTATATTAGAGGAAAATTATTTCGGAATTAATGACGAAAAGAGATTGAGAAGGAAGATATCTTTTACAAGCAAGTAAAACTAGGTTAGAACAACATCATGCTCATCGTATTAAAAATTTGAACAAGTTGAATTTCAAAAGTTAAGCTACTTGAATCTAGAGGATTTTTGATATCAAAGAGAAGTTGAGGGAGTTTAGCGAAAAGATATTTAGGAAATTGTTTACAATAAGATGTTGGCCAAGTGAAACTAGGTTAGAACAACATCAGAATTGCCAGATCTATGCACTAAAAATCTAAATTCAAAATTTCCATTAAATGACTTAAGTCAAATGCAAAAATATGATTTCGCCATAATCATTCCAACTGCAACATTCATCTCAATTCAATCAATTTGAAAGTTGTGCATTAGTCCCAAGAAGCTTCTTGGCCAAGGTAAAAGTCGAAGCGCGCCGAAAAAAGAAACCAAACGACCTTGGAAGGAATTTAACTGAAGTGGACTTGTCTCAAACGCACCTACTTAACTTACTACATACATCTCTGCGTAACTCATATAAAACTATACAATAAGAAAGAGCGAAAGAAAGAAATGACAAACAACCTACAAGTCGGCAAATCAGTTGTGCGCTGATGTAAAGTGGGAGTTAAATAAAGTGACATACATACATTCAAGTATTACACAATGCGTGCAATGATATGAAGTGGATAAGTTAAGTACATCAGTTGCTGGAATTGGAACAATCGATGCACATTGAATGCAAACAAATTACTGCAAATGGCAGACGATATTTGCCATCGAAACTTTATGCATCGTACAAAGCATTAAAAGTTTATTTTTGATTATAAATTAAGGGCGAATGCAACTAAATTAAGGTTTCGATATCTTACAAATCCATTCACTTAATGGTTAAATTAAGCCTGGACTGAGGCATTGAGGCACAGAAAGTAGGCAACCAATTGTTCTCTAAGAACAAATTACCATATCCTAAGCTAGTGTGATTATATGGAGGTTATTGTCTTCTATAAAACCTATTTGCGGAAAATTAAACAATTGTATTGTTACTTTTGTTTTGGAACAGTACATAATAAAACATACAAAAATAGGCAACCAATCATACCTGCTGTCACTGACTGCTGTCATCCCAATTTCGATATTTGCCTAATAGCTACGTGGTATTTCACGTAAAATTTACTAAGCCAATTAGCAGTAACAGCTCTACACATTTGCTTAGTAATAATGCGCAAATAAACAGCACAGAAACAGAAATAAAATCGAAAGCGAGCTCGGTACAAACCACCGAACACATTTACTTGTTCTTTTTTTTCTCTCTATTTGCAGCATCCACAGTGTATCATATCTTAATTAATTTGCCTTTTACTACTTTACTAGGCTTTACGACATTGTGGTCATTGAACGATGGCAGATGTAATGCCAGCGAATCAGCACAGATCAGATTAATCATTTTTATAGACTTATTAAATGCCAATTTAATATTGGAAATACTAGTTGAATCATAAAAACAAAACTATTCCAGTTGCATAACTCTGTATGCAACCAATTTATCTAACACATTGTTCCAAGTGTGTACATGAAGTACATCAGAATGTACTTAAATATCTTTGTGGATCGAAATGTCATAGAAGATTTGTTCGTCGAGTAAAAGTGACGACTTAGGTAACGTCGCACTGAATGAACTCATTGCATTCACATGTCGATTTTTTCGGTTTTGATTGATGATGTTCTAGCTGGGAAGAACAGATGACGCCAATAATGAGACTGCGCAAGAGGTTGCATAACGTAAAATGGTTCGAAATTCTATACATTCACAAAACGACACAACGCACTTTCTGGTTTACATCTTGTTTAGAGTTTATTATTATCTCTTATCACTGGATTGACGTGGGATTGAAAGTGCACACAATTGGAATTAGTAAGAATCGCAATTTAGTCGTCAAGCCGAGATTTGGCGTGATCCCGGAGTTCTTCGGCAGGTCAGGTCACGATTGTGGGCGATAAAGCATTATCATTTATTATGATGTAAGACGCCTTTAAAACAAGCAAATTGACGATGTTTGCCTATTCATAACATTCAGCACCATGTGCACCATTAAAATTTCTTATTTATTTCCAACTGAAACGAAGAAAAAGTTTATTGAATCACACAATTAATTCTGTTTTCTTTTCCAGAAATTTCTAATAAGTTACCCAGATTTGTTCCGTTTCTATAAAACGGTGAGTTTTGTTGATCATTTCTCTCTGCGATTTTCTTCGTTGATATAATCAGCTTACTGATTTTTCTATTCATACCCAACCTCGAAGCCATTCAAAGATGTTTCTTATTATTCTATTGAAATCTCCAATCAATGGAATAAACAAGTGCATGTCGTAGAGAAAAGCACAAGAAACGGGAACGAATGCAACATCATATGCAAAACGATGCAATCGGCTGCAACACGTGTTACACATCCACGCACGAACGTCGCGCATGCGCAATCTGCTTAAATCCATCTGACAGCATTAATATATGCAGCAAAGCGTTTCAGACGTTCTACTGACGTCCATTCTTAGGCAATACTATTATTTTGCAAGAGCAGAGATTCACGAAACGACAATAACCAAATTTGCACAAGGCAAAAGAGTGAACATAAGGATTTATTTTGCAAAAACGAAGCAATAAAGTAACCTAATTTAAATCAAGAAATCGTATATGAAGTACAAATCCGTTTGAAGCTTATTCGTACTTGTTGGCGAATTGCAATAGACGCCATGTTGTTCTTCATTCATCAAATCTGCATAATCACGTAGTTTATGTTTTGGCCTCTCTCAATGAGCGATGAATTTCTCTTGCCTTTGAATAGATTTGAATATTGTATATATGACTTAAGTCATTTTGATGTTGCCTAAACAATTGATGGAAAGCAAGTTAAGTACGTTTCATTCGAAATCAAAGCCTAAAATGATTCCGTTCACATTGAAACTACTTTTACTTTCGATTCAAACTTTAACAACCTGACAACAATGTGACTTAAGTCACGGCGAACGTAGAATACTACATAACATAGTATGTGGCATCGGATTTTTGTTGTGTTTTCAACTAAAATGCCCTAAAATCCTCAGCGCTTTTACTCAAATCACAACAAAGCTTGTGAATACTATCTATGGTTCATCTTGGGCCAGTCTACCCATTGAAATCAATTGCTTGCAGAAGAACTGATTTCAGATTTCTAATGGTTTTTATGGTTTTTACTAAAATCAGAAGTCACAGGTGTTAGGTTTTAGCTGTTTTTTACTTGGCGACTATTATTGATTAATATGCAGGCATTAAACATCCAGCTGTAATCAGGACAACCTTGATCTAAGATCAAGATTCAAAAATGCATCTATTCACTCGAGCTTATCATTATTTGGATTGACACTTAAAATATCTGTTATCAAGATGACATTCGTAGAATGATTAGATTTCCGTAAGTAAAACATATGGTGACTGAGGAATAGGGCTTTACGCGATTAGTTCGTGTTCGGGCTGCAAATTAGTTGGTGTGATTTTCTTACTTTAAATGATTAGATAAAAGGTAACAAAACATAGAAGTGATGCTGCTCAGACAACGCATTAGAATTGGTCACATATTGTGAGGAAGATAATGGATAAGAAATCACAATGTTAAGCATGGTAAGCTAAGTTGGAATAATTATTTGAAACGTAATTTATTAAGTCACTAATTACTGGTGAGTTTTAACCAAAAATATTTGATACTTTCCGAAGAAATAAGCAAACAACAAGTTGAAAGCTCAAAGTTGCATATTGAAGGAGGCATTGTATGCTGAGCAAATTTAAACTTAATTACAAAGTGCAATAAACTATAGATTATTTGTCGTTAACTCAGTAATTTATTGCCTTTGATATCGTTCAACTGTGTTCTCATCTTCTCTTGGATCTTGTGGCATTTCTGCCAACTTGAAACAATTTATTCATAACAATTACAAATAGCAACAAATTGAACAAACACAAAGATTAACCAACAATATGGTATTGATTCGATGTCCATATGCGCATGCCAATAAATAACCTAATTAATAACGCCTGCGATCACAATTAAATACGTAATGCAAACAATAGCGGACCACAACAATTACGGACTGCAACTATTAATATACATTGATTATCTACATTTAATTAGCATTTAATGCATGCGTAGTTGCATCCTTATCTCAGTTCAAATGTTATCAATGTGCAATTGTGCTCGTTTTATGGCACCAATGTACCCAATATATATACCGTTAAACCTGTTGACGTAACGCTAATTAATCGTAAATTATTATTGCGGTTGTGATTGACATGATAAGGTCTTGGAGTTTAATGCTTGAGTGATATTTGAATTTTCATTCTAGATGAATAAAAAAGTGGAGTCAATTATTGGAAGTGGCCTAAGTCATCTTACTTAACTCGAGTCTAATTGATTTTCAAAAAAAGGACTTTCCACTGAATTAAGTCACTCAATGTAAGATAGACCTATTGCATTTCTCACTAATTAATTTCTTCAAGTTATGCAACCTGTAATACATATCACACATTTATCACGCCAGGAAGAAATTGCAACTTTCTTAAGCCATCATGCAATATCAACATTGTCTAATGCGCCTTGGCACAATAACAAATTATCGGTTATTTAACGTTTATTATGTTGTTAGCCTTTCGATTGTCTTCTGTAATTAACTTCTCTAATGCAATACACAATGCCACCATTCATTTCATAATAAATACTAATTGAAAGTCTAATAGTTTTGTTGTAAATATAATATGATCAGAATGTGGGAATTAAACGGAAGCTAATTGTTATGATTGCAGGTTTTTAATTGCAGCTAATTAGGTTGGTGATGATGCAATTGCTAATTTCTGGTTATGATTGTAATCATATTTAATTGACATTTTGCATTTATTATTATTATTTTTTTTTTGAGTGCTTTAATAATTAATCAACAAATACAAAAATAGATTGGAAATTATCGATGTCAAATTTACTTAGCTGATTGGTTTGCTTTGTAGCTCAGTCGGTAAGCTGAGAGCAGTGATAAGAAGGTGCATATCCTGCTGGGGTGTATTCAACATGATATGCAGAATATAGTTCCAATAACTGCCAGTTAACCTAGTAGTTAAAGCAGTTTAATCAAATGAAGGTCGTGTACGGTGTCTGTATCCGCAGTACGCTCCAAACGTAACAACAACCTAGCTAAGTTTAAAGGTATTAAATATTTATGCTTTTTACTTAAGAGACCTGCGCTAAAC
Organism: Diploeciton nevermanni; assembly: GCA_027575565.1. Lineage (NCBI taxonomy): Eukaryota > Metazoa > Arthropoda > Insecta > Coleoptera > Staphylinidae > Diploeciton > Diploeciton nevermanni. The sequence continues at coordinate 9,832 of JAODIE010020334.1, forward strand.
ATGCGGAAATTGATGTTTTTGTTATTAGTTATAGTTAAGTAATGTTACTTAACTTGAGTCAATTTCAATAAATGCTTATTATGGTGTTTGTCAAAATTAAGCCATGTTACTCAACTTAAGTCACTTTGAATAATCAATGGTTTTTAATGGTTCGTTTTAGGTAACATATTCATTCTTCTTATTTTTTATTTCTTTGCATAATTTAAGGTTTGTTTCTTGTCACACCTATAAATTACATTATACCTTCTCTTCAACACTGAATTCACCATTTTCTTTCTGCGGAATAATAGCAAAACCTATCATACTCCTGCAGCCTCTATTCTTCACTCTTTGTCTCGAGTCTTTAGAATGTCAGAGACTCACCCAGTGCAGAAATTGCATAGCTGCATATCTCAACATAGATTAATTCCACCATCGACTTTACACTCTCGATTCATTCCATACTTTGTCGTATTTGTCGCGCAACGCTTTCCTTTCACGCGGTGTTACGCCTCCACTATCTACAAGACACTTTACTAGGCTTGTGCTTTAAGCGCAGCAGTAAACACGGAACATTTGAAGGTGGAATAGGTTATTGCAAAAGTCTACGAATGCAAGCAATAAGCTAATTAAAGCAGAGAATATGTATGAAGTGATTTAAGTCAAGTTGAGATAATGAACCTCGAGCAAAAAGAGAAGATATAGTGTTTCAATTTTGATCACATTGTTTCTAGGCAAGATGATTGATTGTCGCAGCGCATTTTCCGTCTCATCACCGGCGGTAGTGGGATGGAAATTCGATTACAAAGTGATTAAATGCCAGTGAATCTGAAGTGCCTGTGACAATTGCAATGTTTTATGGTTTATATTGACAATTGTGATGACCCGTGCGGCGCGTGAAATAGCAATAAAGCAATACTTCTAGTGCTTCAAGTCACAAACAACAGACAATGAGCTTAAGTGGTTAAACACCAGTTTTATTGGAAATTAGTTAAGTTATATGTTAGCTTAACCACTGAATTTACAAAATGTTGAACAATGAAAAAAAAAAAACCGATACATATAAGTAAAATAGAGAAAGATTTATGAGTTTAATTGTTTAAAAACTTGCTTTTTAATCGATGGAAATTGCTTCAGTCACTTTTATTTACGACATATTTATGCTCTTCATGAGGTTTGATTATGATTTTGGAAATTGGTTAGAATTAAGTTAATGTTACTCAAGTTAAATCACTTTCATAGATAAATTGCATTCTTGAGTCATGTTTACATAAGTTTAGTTTTTTTTTTTTTAAATTCTAAACATTCTATACTGAAAATATATTAATTATAGAAACTGATTAATAATAATTTGATTTTATTTTTTCATTTTCATTCTAAAAATAAGCCAACTACTACGGATAGAATCCGTTGCAAAATAATGTTTTTCTCAATTATAAAACATTAATAACAGAATTATTTATTGCTGAACTATTTGATATTTCAATCAATTATCACACTGAGTTTAGTGTGTAGTATAAGACTACTTAATAACGCTCTGTCCAAATTGTGACCTGAGTCATTCACTGCAAGGTTGCATAGAATGTGACGTAACCTACTTTAAGACCATTCAGAGAGCATTAAAACCACTTCAATCGACTTTTAAGCAAACTCGATCAAAACACTTAACTTGAGTAAGTGACCATACGTCAATCTGCCCGAAGCGAAAAAAGTAGGCAAATCTAAGGCTGGAGCATCAGGTTTGACATAAATTTTAATCAATTCATTAATTATTTACTGAGTAGTAATTCGGCAAACCAGTGAACATAGATTCGAATAATAAGTAAGAGAAGTGAATGAAGTGTAAAAATTAAATGAAAGTGTTGAAGAAGGTCTAAGCAATTTTCAATTTGAAGGTTTTTCGTATTTATTTATATTTTTAACGGTTATTAAAAACTGTTTGGATGCCTGAACACTTAACCTGAACAATTAATCGTTGCATTCATATTTCTGACTTGAGTCATTTATGCCGTGAAGCAATAATTTCTTCAAAACTTACAGCTTAATGAATATTCACTTCTCATGCTAAAACCGGATCTGAGTCATTTTCACTTTATATATATAAGTTAAACAAGCACAAGAACTATTTTTAATTAGTAACCTACAATTTCAAATTACTTACTTTTTACTTCAATGTAAGTAAACGAATTGCTATTAATCTTGATATAAACAATAATCAACTTAGACAAAATTTAAACAAGTCTTAAAATACGCGGAAATAGTTATTGAGATTTTATGTTTCGGTACGAATACAAAATGGCGTCATTGATGACCAGGATTACTGAGATAAATCAAGATAAACAATCAACTAACTGGTCATCATCCGATAGTGATGTAATTCTTAGGTAATTTAAGTTAATTTATTGCCAACTAACAAAAACAAAGCAGACAATCATTAATTGAAGAACCATCAGGATATCAATAATTATCATTACTTACTTCAATGCCAATTATGGTAATTATGATGATTTTGCAACGCATTAGTTATCAGGAATAACTAGATGATTTTAAAGATTAGGTATATTCAAGGATTCTATAGAAATGTAGCTAAAAGATGAGTTCAAGGTTTTCCCAAAGATTATTTTATAGGAATTTTGGAGTAATTTGTTTAATTGATACGTGTACGAGGAATTGTTGCTAACTCAATAATTAATTATTTAGGAATTTTTATGTTGTGATAATTTGAAAAATGGACTTAAGTCAATTATATCTAATCTTATATTAGGTATTTGTATTTTGTGCCTTCGGTAATATAATCGAATTTCGGTAAAATTTAAACTTCAAAGTAATTATGTTGTAAACCAAGGCGGAAATCGTAAATTTACGATTGGCTTCGTTTCCAATATGAGGCAGTTTATTAACTATGACGAACGCAGCGATAAAAACTATTTGCAAACTGGAAACTGGAGGCTTTGAATGCGTAACCAAAACCAATATCCGCAATAGCAATAAATGTAAGTCTAATTAAAGAAATAGTTATTCATATGAAAAGTGTACACTTCAGGAATTCAAACGAAAAATGCGTGTCTTAAGTCATTTTGGAAAATGTTTAAATTATTATGATTTTATCGAATCGATTGGGTCATAAAAATTAATCAATGCGGACCAGTTAAAAATTGATTGTACGTCAATTAAAACATGAGTTTAATAGTGATTTATTGACTCAATGGCTCAAGTCATGTAACTTAATTTACGCCACTTTGGAGTCGTTGTTAGATTATATTCTTGGGTTTGATTACAGTTCAGTTCAAGAACATGCTCATAATTTCTTGTTAATGGCATGTGACAAAACAATAATCGAACTATTAGGAAAATAGCAAACTTAATCTACTTATTAATCACTAGCCAACAGAAGAATATTGCTCAACTTGAATAACGTTGAACTTTTCAACAATTCACAGTATCATGCTCATGTAGCGAACAACGTCAATGCTCGACCTTGCGTAATTCCACCTCGCCACACTGAGGAACAAAGCCAAATTGTCTTTGTTCATTTTCCAGCAAGACGTAAATCTTGGAAGAAATTGTTAAATTTGACCGTCACGCCAGTCGTCATTATCTGCGCCATGCGCGGCCACAACGGTGTGGTCTGCCATTTGTAAACAATGCGTGTATTCAGTTCATTTCGCATGGATTTAATTCCGCCGATGGTTCATTATGATTGCTACAAGGCAATGTAACTGTTGTTTCTTAGGTTAGGCCAGATAAGGTTATGTCATCTGATGCAATTAATCCTGGAATATTTGAGTGAAGAGGTCCATGTTTAAATGCACTTGCTTATAATTATTGGTTGCAATTTTTTAAACTGATATTCTATGTACGTTTTAGGAAAATCTCTGATTATCAATGAGATTTTCAGTTAATTTTCAGATGAAACATTGGGATAGAAACCTGAAGAACTGAAGAAATCATTTTTAGAATTAACAACTGGATATTATGCATCTTGAGTATAGTTTTGATTGGAATTATTATCGCGATTGAAGCAATAAAATATTATGATTTCTCAGTTTTTACACAAATTATATGCTTTAAGTCACTTTTTACTTATTTTCATCACTAGTCGAGACATCATCTTTTTGCTGACTTCATTTCCTGCTGTTGATGCTGTATCAAGCAATAAAACAACAAGTTGTAACAGATTTACAGTTGTTTTCAATGATTTAATTAAGTAGAGAGATTGCGATTGGATTAGGTTAGAGCTGCGTGAATGTAAATGAAATGTGGAAGAACCGTTAATTGAAAACTGGTTACTTAGATCGTGCAATGCAACTGCAACATATTATTCTGCTCTTCTGCTTCCATTTGGATGCATCCTGTGCATTTTCAGCAGTCCAACTAACCTAAACTCGATTGCAATTTGCATCAAGCTTGCAAGTGCAACAAACTTGTTTTGTGTGGTTACAGCATCACCCAATGACAACAAGGAGTAAAAAGTTATTGAGTTTTTATCGATGGCTTAAGTCGAGCATGAACGACTTCCTTGACATTTGCAATGGACGACATTGGATTGAGTTTAGTTTGTCAGAAGAACGGTGGAATTTATTGGGAGACGCCTTAAGACGCCCTTAAATAGTCAGAAGTAGTATAAAGAAAAAAGGAATTAATTTAGAAGGTGACGTGTAATTATTGCTAATCACATCCGGTACATAATAACTTAAGACATATTAGAAGTAGCCGAATTCTGCTTTCTATTATTTCTGTTTTAGCTTATTCATTATTGTATTAGTTGGCCAGTGTGCTCTCCTACCATGCACTGGTTGTTTTCTATGCTTTTCGCACGCACATTTTACACTTTGCTAGATCACAACAATTAGATGGACAATTAATTAGTCGCATCTCTTTCACTGGTTTGTTCGAAGGCACAGCTTTACCTTAATAAGGCAACATGAATGCGTTTCTTTTAGCAGCATAAATATTTATGTTTGCGTTTTTACTCTGGCACAGTATCACAGAAATTTATTAGAGTGAAACGAATTCGTATAGTTGTCGATTAGTTGCCTTGCTGACAAATGTAATTTGTTATTTTGGCAGGTAAATTGTGTGTTGCATAAATCAAGGTGCAAAATAATTGCTATTTCACCTAAAGCCGGAAGTAATGTCCAAAGTAGGAAAAGAAAATGAATATTAATGTAAAGATTTATTACCTATTAAATCATGTTTATTATCGATGAAGCCAGTTATTTAAATAGTCGAAGATTAGATGATGTAGTTGAAAATGTTAGAGAGAGAAGAGAAAGAAGAAAGTCTGTCAGCAGTTCATACTTAAAGTTTGAGGTTAGGTTAAGGTGTGGGATTATAATTAATATCTAGTAGTATTTAATGGGTTATTTATTATATTTTCTTGATAAGAAAGGCTTGCTTATCTTCAGGAACCTAAAAAGTTTGAAGATGTCTTTAGAATAACTTAATTGATACAAACAAGGAATGCCGTGTTATAATAAAGGAATCCCACTTATATTATAACTTAGGTAATAAACTATTTCTTTTGATGTGAGCTCATAATTAATACTCTAGTATTATTTTGAGCGGAAGTTTCGGCGTCGTCGCCCTTTTTCGCCTTTATCATATTGAAAAGAAGAGGATTAATAAAATTAGAAGATAATTGAGGTTAAACAGAAAATAGAAGAATTTCATAGCCATTCTAAATTTAAGGAATAAAGGAATCCCATTTATATTATAACTTTGGTCACAAACTATTTATTAGCATAGACTTAAGGTCACGTTATGATGTGAGGTTATAATTGATCGTCTAGTTGATTGGCCTGTTGCATATTCTTCTCTATAAACTTTAACATTTCATGAGTGGAGTCTCGATTCTTCTCGACCTTTTCCACATCGTCAACCTGCTCAACATTTCCTCTATCTCTTTGTATCGCTTGTTGCCCATCGTGTGCCATTTTAACCTTTGCACCTCTCTTACCATCACCTGCACCTCTTGCAACATCGCCATCATCGTGATCCTCATCGACTTGCAACAATTGTTCGAAACTATTATGTCTTGAGTTCTTCCGCAACTTCTTCCTCTACAAGCACCAGCAACAAACTAATAATTTGGCATTCAAATCAACAAACAAATTGATACCTTTGCTGAACCTTTAACTCTTCTCTCATTCTCTGTCCGACTACATCCATCCTCCACTTCAACCAATTCGTGCAAATCGTGCTTGGCATAGTCATAGAGTGGATTATCAAACTCGCGATCGCGCCTTTCTAACGCCACGATATTGGCATTCGCGACTATGCTTTCTTCCTCGCCAACTGCAGCTGGTAGCATCGGCGAAGACGAGTTCGCAGTTGTGGTAGACATGGGTGTTGTTAGTGAAATGTCAATCTCACGACATGACAAGATGGCGTCCTCTTCGTCGGTGCTATATTGGAAATGGCTGAGGTTATTAAATCTTGCCGATAAAACAGGACCAACGTTGCCTGTTATCCGCAAGAACCTAAAACGAAGGGGATTAATAGAACTAGGGCCAAATTGCGCTTAGAATACTTGCCTGTTGTTGAAAGATGTCATAAAAATAACGTAGATTGATGCAAACAATAAGATTGTAAGCAAAAAGGTGAAGAATAACATACCTACTCCTGATTTAAGGAAGCTATCATGGATTATAGGCGTTCCACTTGTTTGAACTGCAGTTAATAATAATAATAATAATAATAATAATATCATTTCGAGGCTGCTGTTGCTGGTTGCTGGTGAAAACAGAGACTTACTTAGGTATAAATACTCTCCATCCAGGTAATCCGCCTCCAACTCCTTTTCTAACCTCTCCACCACAGCTAAACTATCCCTACCGCCATTCTCGACCATCTTGTCGACAATCACCACTTGCACATTCAGCCTCTTATCAACGAACCCCTCCCGTTTGTTGAGGATCACCCCGCTGTAGAAATCAACGTCAACACCATCGCGTTGCTGCCGTTCCAAGATCTCCTCCACCTTCTTTCTCAACTTGCTCACCGCATCGTTCCTACCTCGGATGACGACAGTGGCGCCACATATCTTCCCGCAGCCTCTTTCCACCTCAATCGGCCCTTCACAAAACGCCTCATCCTTCATTTGCAAACTCTCCCAATAGGCTCTCACCTCTTCATTGTGCTTATCAATGCCTTCGTGTTGCTCTTCCAACAGCTGGCGATACGCCTCGCAGTGGTTCACATAGTAACTGGAAAACTGACACACGCACGTCTCTCTGGTACATTGATTACTCGGCCGTACGTCGAATCCCAAGCGTACAATCGTGTTGTCATCATTATTCATCGGCAATTGGCGGTTCTGCATGCGTAATGATTTCGCTAGGAAGTGCACCGCAAAGTCGATGCCAACTGGATTACCTTCGGGGATGTAAATATCATCCCATTGGCACGGGATACGGTCGAGGTATGGGACAGCTCGATTGGGTAGAGCGTCCCAGTTTTCCGGTCGATTGGTTGAGGTCTTTTGGAGGAATAAGTGTGTACATGATTTATCCGTTTCGTCAAAGATCAACGACGCGCCTGTTTGCAGCGAGACACTGCCTGTTTCCGGCAACACCAATTCGCTTATTGTTGTTGCAGCCAGGTAGATAATCGACTGGTAGCGGGCAGGTAATATTAGGCCCTTGCAGTGGGCACCAGGTGTCGTGAGAAGGGCATTGGTGCCACCTGTCCATGTTCGGAGCACGCTTTGTGATGGTTTCGTGGTGATTGTTAAGACTAGAACCGAATTCTCGCGTCTATCATGCCCTAATTGATAATTGTTCGATGAGGTTAGACTTACTTATTGCTGAAAGAAGGAGGTTTACAATGGCCAGGGACATTTCAGGAGGTGAGCTTGACAACTGTCTCGTACAGACTGATTGCGAGCATGTCGCCAACCTACATTGGGTTGGCATGGATCTGGTGTAATTCAAGACGAGGATTTTGATGGGTGGCTACTACTGTATTAATGGGATTAGGTTTTATTGCTGTTTGTTGGTGGCATTGGTGGCATTGATTCGTTGTTCTACTACGCTGAAGATAGCAAATACGGTGAGTGCTTTTAACTAAAATCTATCTTTATAATGAAGCAGTGATATTCAAATTAATCACTTGCTTCTTTATTTATGTCATCAGTTTTACACCGAGATGAACTTTTGCCCTGTCTCTCTTGATTTTTTCTTCTTGGTTAGATGCTACTTTAGTCCCACTTACATCTTCAACAACCAACTAATAATTTATTTGTTATTCAACAAACAACGAATTGATACCTTCGCCAAACCAATAACTTTCTGTTTCTGTTCTGTACAGCCATCTGCATTCCCTACTTCAAGTACGTTAAGAACATTATTATCTGACCTGATCACCCAATCAAAATGAATTCAAGCATTCCAACTGGAAGTCCTTCGAGCAACAATTAAATCGGGACTTTGAAATCGAGAGAAATTGAGAGTGAAATTATTGATATTAATTGATGTGTTGTTGGTGGTACTGTCCTTGTTAGTTACTCAACCTCACACTCTGGCTGATTACTTATTTATTCAGCAACCAATTTAAACAATTGCACGCTCAACTGAATATATTTTTAGCGTTGAATTCTATGCGTGATGAAGATGAGTAATCAAGGATGTAGCAAGATTGATATTGAGATATGGAGGTAGCAGTTAAAATGGCGGCCGCGTCGCAATTAACGCCGATAAAAACACTGATTACGTACGAAGCAATCAGCATGTGATATCATCAGCATTGCTTCGTTTCGCCTCGACGCGATTGCAATTAGCCATCCTCTCAAGGTGCTGATTTATTGTAGCCGAGATGCATTATCAATGATATACTGTTTGTGGTTTGCTAGAATTTGCTATTTGCACAATTCCCAATTGGATTGAAATTCACTAGACTTCATGGAATTATGCAAGTTGCAAGCGTGCGAGCCGCATGTAATTTAAGTTGATTATAGTTGGAGGATGGGTAACATGATTTCCGTTCGTGCAACATGTGCCATCCTAACAGGCAGTTAGGATAATATTGGCCATGATTTTTCGTTTGTGATATATAATTAGCAACTACTACAAGTCCATGTATTGGTCCTAAGCTAATTGTTTCGTTGGCAATTGTTTGGGTCATGCAAATGTTGATTAGAAATAGTGACGTCCTAAAATCAAAGTTGGTTGCAGATTTCCGTCCAGACAAGGCGTAGAAAATACCGAATTGAAAAAATGACGCTTGCTTGCCTACAATTTCTTCATATTTAATTGAACCAATAGCCAACCAGGAGTTGCAGCAGCACGATATTAGTTTAGTTTCTCGTATCTATACTTATCAGTTTGATTTCTGCTAGGATCTCAGTGAATTGAACTAATAATTTCCTCCACATGGTCAAGTTTTGGAGTGTGCAGAATTGCTAGAATTGGTTCACAATTCAAACAAGTTTGAAGACACAAGTTCAGGTAAACTTAATTTCCATTAATCACTCGATTAATCATAATTTTCTAAGAAAACGTTTTTTTTTTTTCAAAATGTTTAAATTGCTCATAGAACGCAGAGCGAGTGATTCGAACTATTGCAATCGCGAAAATGAGTAAAAATCGAATTGCAATTTTTCGACTAAAAAAAATTTATCTCAAAAACTAAACGCGCCAAGAAAATTGGAATACTAGTGTCGCATTGGGCAACTCATACCTAATCGAATGAACATACATTCATTTCATTCCAAATGTATATTTGTTCATAATATGCGTTCATGTCAGCGTCTGCACTTTTCCGCAAATTCTCTTCTTGAGAACTTATAACTTTGAAAGTATTAAAGATGAACAAATTACGTTTTCACACATTTCTTCGGTATCTATTTACGAATTGTTATTGAAGACGGATAAATGATTTAACAATAGTTACGGAAGGTATGAGACAATATATCAAACACTAAAATCGAAATAAAAAAAAAAATAAACGATCGTCGATTCAAACATTTTGAAAAACTCGTTTTTGAGAAAATCATGATTGATCGAATGCTGTTAATGCCATCTCGATCGGAAATTGTGATCATGAGCAGATTATTCTGTAAAAACTTAATAAGGCACTATTGCGACCTTAGCTTGGCCATTGATTTTTTAGCTACAAATCAACAATTGCTAACCATGGATTCTATATTGTTATGGGTTTTATGTAGATGAAACCAAACTATTCCACTTACTTATTCCTGATTTATTTAATGTTTGCCTTTTTCAGAATCTGAAGAAGGCAGCAAGCCGAGTACGTTTCACAAATCAATATTACATAATGAATATTAAACACTTCGTAACCATACTCAACGATATTCTTATTACGTTATCTATGCAAGCAAAACTGTCAGGCGGTTCTTTCACTCAACAACTAAATTTGTGCAGTCTGTCCTCTTCATTGGCATATCGATGAGTTGTTTTGCCTTCGTGGAAATAAGTATCGTATTATGGTAACATTCGATTTCAGCATCAATTGTGTCATTAGTATGCAACACACATGACCACTGTATCATGTCCATCATATTAAACTACCTTCCCTTGTACAAATTCAGTTTCATTTGTCTCAATGTCATTTCGCTCATTCTTCGTCTGGTGTCCTGTCTGGAATAATAATAATAAACAATTACGCGATGAAGTAATAATATCAATATTGGTAGCTACGTGCTTTCAGTTCCAATGAATTACAATGCAGGTCTATGACAGCGTCATTGACATAGAACTAGTCTTGAATGGGTTTTTAAGAACACAATTTGTCCACTAGCGACTACTATCGACTGATTAAGTGATTGAGTTGACAATAGTAGTGACATATGGTTTGATGTGGAAAATTAGTGTTTGGTTTGCTTCTCGTAATTGAAACGATTCAATTGTCTCTGGTGACATTGGCTGAATTGATGAAAAATTGCAACGATATCAACAAAAGCAGTAACGAGCAGTTAACTGATTAAACAATTTGCTCTGCAATTCGCGATTGAAATGGCATATGACAGACCGGTAATATGCAATTCGATGGAATTTTATTTGATTTGAACGGTGAAATAACTAAAGAGATTCCAAACATGTCTTAATTCTAACCTATTCAAACACACTTGTTCCATTTCTGCAGCTACACGCTTGCAATGGTTAGCAATGAATCTCGATACGTCATGGCTTGATTTGGAGTGAAAGAAACCAGTTTACATTCAACTGCATTGGTTGAAGCAATCAGAAACACTAGTAGGGTGTTGATACCTATTGATATGTAAATGTAGACCCCTGGGGTTGGCCGTACACGGCCCCCGTAAATCTTTTAAACGGCTCGCTTGGGGCATAAAGGTCTCTTGTATATTCATATGCATCGTCAATCCTTTGTCTTAGCATTGCTAGAGATTCAAGGTGTGGCCCGCGTAACTTATTTTTAAAGACCCGCCGTCTGAAAAAGATTGCCGAGCCCTGTCCTCGTAGACTACTATAATAATGATCCAAGCGCAGTAGGACGTTTTGGAATAGAATAGTTTAAGCGAGTTGAGCTGAGTGAAGTAGAGCGCGCAGCAGAATTACTCGATGAGTAGTTGCGATTAGCGTTTGTTTGCGTTGACTGAAATATTTTAATTATTTGCATTCAGTGCGATGGTCATTATATCTGGCGCGAAGATGTCGATTTAAGTTCAATTCTAGTTCAGTAGAACAACAACTCAATGCTTCAATTGCAAGCAATCACGTCGGTTGATATAAACGAATTCCAATTTGGCTAAACTGGAACGGAATTAGCACTTCCCGAGACTGCACTATGATCCACTAATTAGTTACATTGAGCCGGCCGCACGTTTCGTAAAAACTGTCGCCGGGCGTAAACCCTGTTTCATTACTTCCATGAAATTTTCAAATACCAAATTTTGCGCGCGACTCCAACGTGGTGCGCGCGGCCGGCCAAGCATTAAGTACACACTGTGCGCGAAAACAAATCAATTAGTTGCAACTGGCACTTCACATTCGATCCATGGTTGACTTTATTGCAATGTTGCTAGGCAACCAGTTTCACTCAAGAGTCGGGCAATCTTAATTTGATATCTAGCAAAGAAATTATAGATTTAATTATTTAGTTGCTATAGAGTAAATTATATGGTTATTACACCTTGCATTTGTTAAGAGAGCTTGCACGAAGGATTAAAGGATGCCGGATATGATACCGCATTCCTCCTGATTTCCACGTGCAGCACTGCATTTCAGAGTGAATTAAAACCCTACCGCATCGAGTACCAATGAACTAAGAAATATCTGGCTTCAATCTAGGACTTTGCTTACAATATAATTTATCATAATTTTTCAACCCATTTTCTAATACCACTTACGTGTTTCCCATCTAACAAATTACCGACAATTACAGCCCATTCCTCGCAGTGCGATAATGTCGAACGTTAGAAATGCGGTGGGAATTCGTATTTTTCAGACTAGTTTTTGCACACGAATAGTGGTATTTTGACGTCATTTGCATGAATTCGGGCAATCGTCATCGAACAACCTGGATTAGTTGAAGGCTGTACGGTTATATGGGTTGCATATATCAATCTAGAACGAGAAATGACTTGTTAACCACGAATCTGTTTCAATTAGTGATAACTTTATAACTAAGATTAATATTTTATTCAACAAAAGTTTACATTGAAGCTAATTTCGTCCTCATTAATATGAGTTTATTACGAATTTCTATTTAGTAATAGTTTGGTGGCAATTTGCTTGAGATTGGTAGAAAACAGTGACTATTCTGATTAGTTGCAACTTTCAATCAGTGATAACTTCATAACAAAGACCACGATTTTGCTTGACATGCGCTCGTTCTGAAGTGAATTTAATCCTCTGTAATATGAGATCATTTCTATTTTGTAAGTACTAATAGTTTGGTTGTAATTTGCATGAAATTGGGTGATTACTCGAATTAGTTGCAACTTTCAATCAGTCATAGCTAAGCATGCCATCTTGATCATGAAAGACTTATTTTGATTTTTATAATTAGTAATAGTTTTGTTAGGTGCAACTTTAGCACTAAATATAAACTATTCTCATTGAATTATTTCTATATTTAAATATATCATTGTTTAGAAAATTTCGCCACCTAATTCATTTCCTAGATTATTGTAAATTTATGCGGACTAGGTTGTCAATTTCGTGCGAACACCATATTTGTCCCTGAACGCTTGTTTAACTTTCAGTCTCCCGATGCATTCATGACCATTATGAACTTGCAAGACTTGCCGCATCTTGAGGCGGTAAGTTGACCGCGGCAAATGCTCCGCTCTTGAGCGTGCTCACGCGTCCGCGGGCAGGTAAAACGTTGAACTTGTTTGTTATTAGGAGGTCAATAACATTTATCGACATTGAATGGCGTAGATTTTCTAGCATCTCCAATGCTTCTTGAAAAGCAAGCGGTGGCCATTTCGCTTGCATGCCATGGTAGTACAGGTGGTGACCCACCTTAGGCCGAAGAGATTATAAGTTGTGTACGGCGATAATTTTGTGGAATGTACTCTTTAGCACACTTTACATGCATGGCGTTGATAAAATGGCGACGGGCGCATCACGAGATTGCTACTTAGCTTGATGTTGTTGTTGCTTTTACATCTTCTAACGGTGTGTTAATAATTAGTTGCCAAGCAAGTTCGATCTCTTGTGCTAAGCCCTATTTTCTAACTGAGAGAATTGTGCTATTACTGCAACATTACTCTTTATATTAGAAGAATGTACCAAATGAAAATCTTCCTAATGTTACTACCCTAGATAATATATTATTGCTTATCTGAATGTACGTCATCTGCTTAGTTTCTTAGAAATGGGTGAAAGATGTTATAGATTCAGAGGTTAAGGTAGAGGGAAAGAGGAGAAGCGACTGTAACGGCGAAGACGTGATCGAGGATTAATTGGATTTGTTGTAATAATTACATCTTGTTAGGCATATTACTTCGTATTGCGTGTGTTTCTGGCATGCCAACCTCGATAGTTGACATTCATGTTTATTTGCTGAAGACATGTGTGATTAAACGCTAGAGGTGCCTTGAGTGTGGGTTGCACGTGGTGGCCGGTTGGTAATCTGAGGAATTCGCTTTGGATCACTTTTCGACACGGTTTGCCTCCTCGGCCCCTCGACTAAACTAAACACGTTTCGTTTGCTTTTTGTGCTCTTCACATCTTTTGTTGTTACGCAAGATTGACTTTCGGTAATCGACACCTCGACATGGCATTGTCTTGACGATGAGATGGCATATTTGTTGAGGAATCTTACCTATTCGAAACAATGATTCGATATGAAGAAGTGCGAAAATTGTTTTTTACCATGCAATCACACTTTGGACACTTCAAATTTCTAAGCTACATCATTAACGCACCATCATAGTATCAAAAGTTAGCACACGTTCATTTTGAAGCAAATTTTATCCCCTTTAGTACGAACTTATTCCAAATATATAACTATTAATAGTTTAGTTGTATTTTGCATGAATTGGTGGCAACTTTCATGTAGTGATAACTTGATAACAAAAACCACCATTTTATTGAAGAAAAATTCATTTTAGTTACTTCCATTTTATAAGTTTCGGTAGTTCGGTTGTAATTTGCATGCAATTGGGGAAAGTAAAGTAATTTAGAGTGACTACTACTCGAATTAGTTGCCATTTTTAATCAGTGATAATTTAATAACAAATATCGTTTTTAATCTGCGCCGATTCCAAATTTGTAATTCATAATAATTGGGATGCAAAAGTTGTTCCTCCCTCTATAGTAATCATCCCAACAAAAGTATTTGGTACAACAAGCTGATACCCTCTTCATTTCAGCTCCATCATGTTTGCCTTGTGTAAAACCCTCGGCGGGCGCTGGATAACAAAGATTATCCTGCTAGGCCTCTTCGTGATCTGCTCGCTGATCGTAATCCAACAACTGCGCACTACAATCTCCCCCCAATTACCGCACCTCCCTTCGCGGTTCCTCCTCGCGAAGAGCCACGACATGCTCACGCGCCATGCGGACTCCACCACCGAGGGTATCGACCAGGACCCCTCTATCGACCGCTCGCCATCCCTCACCGAGGACAAACTCGTGGAAGAGATACAATCGAAGATGCCATCGCTCCCAATCGTCTACTGGAACAAGTACAAGAACAAGCCGATGGGAATGAACGCTACCTGCGCACGCTTCCCCAGCATGTTTGATCTGGAATTCAACAACCTCTACTGGCAGACGCTGCGTACGTCCAATGGCACCTTCCAGCTGTACGGCGCCTATCTGGACAAACGAGCTCAGAATAGATTGGGACCTACTGTGAGGATCCTCGGGATGATTGATCGCATCGAGCCGACTGTGGTGACCTATTGTCAACTGTGGTTCGAGGGCAAGAAGGAGCCGGTCATCACGAAGAGCTTCGAGTATAAGTACATCTGGTACAAGAAGTGGGGCAACTACAAGCAGGGTATCTATCAGCCGTATTTGATTGCGTGCGTGCTGCCACCTGGGTACAAGCATCAGGTGCCGGCCAGCGTGTCCCTGGTGGAGAGAAAGTGTGACAATGCAACGAACAATCTGAGGGTGATCTTTGAGAAGCCCGAGGTGAAGAAAGACTTTGCGGTTTGCGTGAAAGGATTGGATTTCCTGCATACGGATCTTTCCGTGCGGCTGGTCGAGTGGATCGAGTTGTTGCATATTCTTGGGGCTGACAAGGTCTTCTTCTACAAGCTGCAGACTCATCCGAATATCACCAAAGTGTTGGATCACTATGAACAAGAAGGTAATTAGTGCAACATACTCTTGTTGTAAGGTCGTAAGGTAATGATGTTTTTCTAGGTAAAGTCCAAGTAACACCCATTTCCCTCGCCGGAGGACAACCCAACGTGCCATCCTTTCAACATCTCTACCTCACCAAGAAGCTGAACAACAAGCGGCAAAATGAATTGATCCCATACAACGACTGCTTCTACAAGCACATGTACGAATACAAATACATCGCTCTTCTCGACATCGACGAGGTGATCATGCCCAAGGAAAACATGCGAACATGGCGTGAGCTCATGGACGTCGCTCTTCCGAAGTCGAGGAAAATCAACAAGGAAGACCGCGCTTCGTACAACGTCCGCAATGTGTACTTCCTAGACGATCTTCTGCACGACCACGGCTGGTTCAAAGAGGTGCCCAAGTACATGCACATGTTGCAACACGTGTACAGAGCTAAAAACTTCACGAAGCCAGGCCAATACGTCAAATGTTTTCATAATACAGAAAAGGTGCTCACCCTGCATAACCACTTCCCACTGTCTTGCCTTGGCAGTTCCTGTACGTCGTATCCAATTGAGACACAAGATGCGCAGCTGCATCACTATCGAGCTGACTGCGTGAAGACGCTGAAGAAGAGTTGTGAGGAGTACAGGAAGACCAGCGTGATGGATACCACAATCTGGAAGTACAAGGACGCTCTGGTAGGGAGAGTTAGTAATACGTTGAGGACTTTGGGATTTTTCGACTCGACCAATAGCATCACCAACAAGCGATAGTTGTAGTAGTAGATAGATGATTTTCTAATTTGTCTAATGTGTAATGTGTCGTGGGGAGTGACAGGGTAGATGAGTGTGCCTTGATTACTTAATTAGAATAAGCTCATTATACATGTGATGATGTGGAAAATGGTGTTCAAGAGATTAGCTGAAACAGTAAGCGTAATCGATTTTTCGAACATTCAGCATCAACGAATTTATACGGAGACACTTGACTGCCATTTACAATTAATCGCAACTTATCACAATTAAAGCTGGATTATTTTCCCAACAATAACAGTTGATTAGTCATTCGCTGTTCGCTGGAACGAGAGGATTGTTAGCATTTGTACATACACATTTTATCTCCTATAACGAGTGTAATTAAATATTTAATGTGATAAATTAACATTTGTATTTTAGTGAGTTGCATACATGGCGGCGGATTATTGACAAGTCAAATGAAGTCATAGAACGACTGATAGACATTGTATTTATTTTCATCTCTATGTAAAGCATAGACATTTAGTTGTATTCTATTCGACCTAATAAACTATGTAATGAATTTCATCTTTATGAGAAATAAACGCATGAAACAAGCGACCACCACTAGCGGGTGTTTGACAGGTTGCCGGAAATAAAAGAATTGCACTGGTGGAACAACTCAGATGTGAAGACAAAAACAGGGGGCTTACAGCGTGAGCGTGCCGTTTCTACTGACAAATTATCGTTGCATTTGTTCTTTCATCTACGCTATACTTTGGGACACAAAATAACTAAATTATTTTGTCATATTCAGTTTATCTTATCGAAGAATATTAATTTCATGTGTCGGGCGTATTAGTTTCATCAATTGTCAATACTACAATTGCTACAATGCTAATACGCGTCCGAAAAAGGTTGCGGACCCCTATCGTGGTGGGATGTAGTTAGTCTCCGAGACTGTAGCCGCGAGTCTCAGTAGTAGAATACCGCCCCCCGTAGTATGCGATTTGTTGGCAATTGTTGAAACAAACACAGCACAAAATGTGTAAAGAGTTGCACTCGCGTCACGCGTAGTGCGCAAGTTCCAACGTTGAACCAGGCGCAGTTCATAGATATTAATCGATAGGTAATTGCGATATGAATGGTGTACGCTGATGAGGTTTAAATCACGCGTACTGTACCAACGAAACCGCGTAGAATCCACAACGAAAATATGATAAATCGAAGCATTAACATATGTTATTGTTGGCATTTTTTATTCTTAGTTTGCAAATAACCAAAGTTCATCTTAATTTTACTTAGAGTTACTTATAAATGAGACATGAAAATCATAGTCACTTTTTTATATATGTACAATATTACTTCACCTTACTCGATAGTATTACTAATAGGTAATTATTATCCTGCCGATCGATTCATTCAATCTGTGTAAACCTAAGGAGGGTCAAGAGCTAAAAGTTGGCAAACTAAAAATCTCACCATTCTTCGTGACTCTTCACGGCGAAGACCACAACTAACTACATTACGACAGCTGCACCTGCAACTCGGAGATTTCCGCCATGTCAGGTGTCTCGTACTTGGGCTCAACTACCATATCTTCCGTGGTATTATCCTGCTCCTCAACGACGGCAGGTTGCGCTTCTTGTACTTCCTGACTCGCATTTACTGTGTTATTGGTCGCCGCCGTCTGATTAGTCACATTATTAGTGCTCGCTGTATTGGCGTTCGATGCTACCGGCTTGGTGCGACCGTACTTTTCGTGAATGTTACGATGGCGTTTAAGAGCAAAGCGATCGGAGAAGCCGACGGAGCAGATGTCGCATTTGAAGGGTTTCTCGCCGCTGTGAACCTGAAATATGAGGTACAGTATGGCAAACAATTGACAGGGTTGCGGGGAAAGCGTAGAAAATAGTAGGTCGCGAAGAGTGCGCAAAAAAAAAGTAAACGATGACTTTTGCAGTGCGATGAACCGCAATTATTACCTTTGCGTGATTTTTAAGATGTGTAGCTTGATTAAAACAACTCCCGCATATATCACACCTATAAGGCTTCTCGCCGGTGTGAATCCTCCGATGATTCCAAAGCGTCGAGTGCCTGGCGAAACTCTTGTCACACACTTCGCAGACGTACGGCCGTTCTCCCGAATGTATCCGCTCGTGGTTCTTCAAATGCGGAGATTGCGAGAACTGCATCCCGCAGACATTACACCTATAAGGCTTCTCACCAGTGTGGATCCGCGAGTGGTTCTTGAGATACGCCGCCTTGGCGAACGCAAGCCCACAAATATTACACTTGAAGTTCTTCTCGCCCGAGTGCAGCCGCTTGTGACTCCACAGCGATGAATATCGACTGAAGCTACCGTTGCAGATATTACAGTGGAACGGCTTGTCCACATTGCTCTGCTGATTCTTCGCCCCACCTATGAAAATGATGCCCGATCCGTTGCACTTGGTGCACTTTGTCACCGACGCAACTCCACGACGTTTCACAGGATGGTGATTCTTCACACCGATTGGTATCGTGTTCTGCGTACCAATAGACACATTCTGGGTGGCAGCCTGCGTCTGCGTCGCGGTGGTCTCTTCAAACTTAACGGTTGCATCGGCAGGTGCTGATGCCACGACGAAAATCTGCTGTGGTTGGATGGCCTCTGCACTGAGACAAGTCTCACACTTTGTCTTCATCACCGCTCGTTTCTTGTTGCCTTCCTGCGGCAATGGAGTGCCACACGTCTCACAGGTCTTGATCTTGATATTCTGGGTTTGTGCATGTTGCTGCTGCTGCTGCTGCTGCTGTTGCTGATGCTGGTTGGTCGGATGCGTCTGTAGTCGGTGTGTTTTGAGATCATTTTGCGTGAGGAACGTCAGTCCACACTCGTCGCAGCTGTACCTAAAATATTGTTCACTTCACAACATGCTTGAGCAGATTCTTACATTAAATCAAGAACTCACCTTATTCTATCAGCGGACACGATTTGGATCTGCTGTGGCTGTTGTTGTACCTGCACCGTAATCTGCTGGGTGCCTTCTTGTTGCTGTTGTGGTTGCTGGTGTATCCTCTTGTGGTGATTGAGGAGGCTCAAATGCGCAAACATTAAACCGCACACGTCGCACTTGAAGGTGATGTTGCTGATGTTGGTCTGCGCCAAGGACATCTGGTTAACAAGTGCATAGTTGTAACTGAAGGGTTGTGTGATGTAGCATTTGTCATCAGTGAGCTGCGACATGTTCACTGTGGAGTTGTGGGTGACTGCCTCAGTGCTGGGCTCAATCTTGTGAATCATATTGACGTTGGTGTAGCAGAATCCGGAGAACGTCTGCTGCTTGTTGTCCTGCTGCTGGGTCTGCTGTTGAGTCTGGATCTTCACCACCTCTTTGCTCTCCTGCTGCGCCTGTTGCTGTTGCGGCTGGCCATACTGCACCTGCACCTGGGATTGCTGCGTGGTAATCGTGTTCGGGTCAAACATCTGCAGAGCACAAAGAGTGGTAAGAAGTGTGCTGCAGGAATTGTTGTAAAGTTGCCATAGCGACGCGAGCCACTGGAGCGAGTGCTGCAACAGCAGCAACATCCTCCTCCGCGCCCATCGCGTTGTGTTGTGATTGTAGCGCGAACATGCTCGCGACTTGTCTCTATCGCTCCATCTAGTTGGATCTATCGCGTCGCGTCTAGCATTCCGGCGCGTCTCTCTGTTGCGACGCCACCGCGCCGACCGGGCGCCGCCAAAGCGTTCTGGCGGCGTAGTAATGCGCGGCGACGGCCGCACCGTGTGCGATATGATGTGGTACGTACCTTGTCGTCCGCCAGGGCGTTCGCCGCCCGCCGTCCAAGGGTCCAGCCGCCGAAATTCGCGAAAAACTCGAGGAAAACACGCAACGTCTGTCTCACTTTAGAAAATGGCCGCACGACATGTCGCCATCTTCGTTAGCCGCCGTTTGTTGTCATCCGTGGTAGCGTCAGGCTTTGTCGGGCGACTGCGCGCGTGCGCACTTGTGACGTAAGCGTTGCGATGAAAACGACCAAGCTTTTGAATACAAAACCAAAAAATTAATTACTATCGAAATACGGCACTAGTAGAACGTAGAGCTGACGATATCTGATGGAAAACATTTCGTTTTATAACAAACAATAGAGAATAATGTTTGATTCGGTTCGATTATTGGTATTTTTGAGGTTTTATGAGGAAACTTTTTGAACTGTAGAGACGTTGATTGCAGCAAGGCGACCTCTGTGTCTATTACGTTGCAATCGTATCTCTTCGTAGTTATCCGTAATTTAAACGTTTTCCACAACAAATGCATGTTCAAATGGCTGGTCATTAATTACTAGGTTTATTTATATTTATTTATGGAATGTACATGCATGAGTTGATGTTATTATTTTTATTTCTAGTGCACCAGGATGAGAGACATCTGAAAGGAAGTATCGTAATCATGCTACTTCAGCTCCCGTTCGCTCCTGCTGATTGTGCCACAATCGTGCTGCGCCGCCGCTCGGCTCAACTGGCGCTCGCACCGCGGCAGGCGCTCAGTGTCTGTCGGATTGTTAATGCGCAGCGGTTAGCAGGTTGGCAGCCAAACAGTTGCAGGTTCGGTGTAGTGTGTTGGTGCGCCCCGGCCGTGTGAGGAGTGAGGAGCATGTCGGATTTAGGGAGCGGCGATGAGGGGTCGAACTCGCAGAGTAAGTACGCCGGAACGCAGCGTGCGACACTCTGCGGCATGTCCTGCCCGTGAAAGCGGCGCCCGGCCACCGGCCTGACCAGCTGACAGGCGGCCTCTGCGGAAGGGCAAGATGGCCGCGGTCGCGCGCAACGCGGACGACCTTCGCGTTTGCAGTGCGCTGACATGACCTATTAGTGCGGACAAGCCGCCCACGGCGACGCTGGCCAGCGGTCCGTTGGTGGAGGCGCTTGTCATCGCGCGGCAGGCGCCCACGGCGCGGGTTTCATTGTCTTGCCCCACACACACACACACCCCCCCCCCTCCCCGCCGCCGTGTGCGCCTTACGCGGCGTCGCATTGTCATAGGCCGCGATGACCTTGGCCAATAGCGATTCGGTTGTAGCCTTCGCCGAGCGCCGCCCGCGGAAACAAAAGCAGCGCGCCGCAAACAGCCGAATTTTGGCGCAGAATGTGGCGCGTGTAGGGTAATTCTCGGTGCGGATGCATGCTGGCGAAGTGGAGAGGACTGACTCGAGCGTTGTAATTGATTTTAGAATACCACCAAGGCATGGAACAAGGGAACACGGAGTTGTACGACCCAGGTAATATTTTTTCCAGTGACGGATGTCAGATAGAGCACTTTGAACCCTGTCGGATTTCAATATCATTGCAATTTTGCGAATCATGTAAATTTCAGACGTTAAATTTTCAGTAGATATGGAGAGTAAATATGTCGACCACTCTGCGTGGAACTGGTGGTAATCCTGTTTGTTTTTAGGTCAGCAGGGCGCGATGGAACAGGAACTTGCCACCAAGATGCTGCAGATACAAAGCAAACGTTTCTACCTCGACGTGAAGCAGAACCGCCGCGGGAGATTCATCAAAGTGGCTGAGGTACAAGACTTTCCAATCAACCTATTACCATTGTTACTATTCATATCATTACACTATTGCTTGTTTGCTGTAGATTGGCGCGGATGGCAGGAGATCGCAGATATTCCTCGCGTTGTCGACGGCCGGCGAGTTCCGAGACCACTTGAGCACCTTCAGCGACTTCTACTCGTCGCTGGGGCCGCCCAACCCCGACTCGGTACCCGAAGACGGTAAGCTGAAGAGCGAGATGATGGTGAAGGACAATCGGCGCTACTACCTGGACCTGAAGGAGAATTCGCGCGGGCGCTTCCTGCGCGTCTCGCAGACGATCACGCGCGGCGGGCCGCGCTCTCAGGTCGCCATTCCGGCACAGGGCATGATCGAATTCCGCGATGCGCTCACTGACCTGCTGGACGAGTTCGGCTGCGACGAGCACGCCTACAAGCCCGACCTGCCCGAGGGCCGACATTTGCACGTCGACTCGAAGAATTTCTACTTCGACGTGGGTCAGAACAATCGTGGCATCTACATGCGCATCTCGGAGGTGAAGACAAACTTCCGCACCGCCATCACCGTACCGGAGAAGATCTGGCCGCGGTTTCGCGACATTCTCGCCGACTACTGCGACAAAATCAAGCAGAATCATCATGGTGATCAGCCACTTGTACGTGATACAATTGTGACCTTGATCTGTGGTCGTTGCTATTCAAATGCTTCTTTCCAGGGTAATGGTACAGGTGGCCAGTCGCAGGACGCCGGCAGCAAGTAGAGCCATTCTCAACACCCCCAACGCAACCATCATCGCTACGCGCTCTACTAACCCGCCGCCGCCGCCGCTGCCGCCAGTCGCTAACAAACCCAAAAAGCAACACTAAAAAGTAATCGTAGCAAATGCGTCCTTCGAGTTAATCCAATCGCAGCGCCTTCTGCGCCAACGCCGGGGGCGCTGTGATTCAATGCGCTAGGCAGCGGGGCACTTTCTCAGCGTACAACTAAAACATTCCCGCCCCCCTTTTGGATCTTGGGCTTTCTAAACCTTTCGACCTTCTGACAACTTCCAAATTCCGACGCGAATCAAAACCGGCGAAAGGGGGGCCGGGCGTAGTCACAGCGTTGTCAACAATGTGTAATTTAATAATAGCGCCTATAAAATAGGTCCAAGTAAGTTCAATTTGCAAACTGCAAAGTAAATCAAGTATGTACCGAGATTAAGCAGGCCGACGAGTCCATCCTGCCAGGCGGTTGTTTCGGGCGTGCACGGAATGGCGCGCACTGGATTCATTTGTTTCAGGTTGGTGTAGGTCGCCAACCGCTCTCCCGGTTGATGTACAACAGTTTGCTAGTCATAGTCAGCGGGCGCTTTGTGTATACTTCAATCGTTTTACCATTCACGTTGTTTACTTATGTTTGTTGTCTACTCTTGCTGTAATATTAGTGATAGTTTTTGTGCGAATGCTGGTTAGTACGAGGGTGGACTCGCGGCTTTCAGGTTCTGTTTTTCCACCTGGTTCATTTCTTCGTACGGACGCCATTTTGTTGGTGGCGGCGCAGTTTCCGAACCGACGCGGCTGTATTTTTCCAAATGGGTTGGGAAGTCGTTGGAAATGGGACGCCGCCGATTTGTTTAACACGTTGTTTCGTCAAGCAACGCTAAAAATTTGTTGAGAAACTTTAGAAATTTACGACGAGAATTTATTTATTTTACGAATGGATTATATTATTAATTATCGAATAATTATTTATGTTGATTGTTTAAACTGCGTTTAAACGTGACACCCACACAATACACACGAGAAACATTGAAACCCAGTTGAATAGCGATTAATACGAAGAGTAATTACGTTACAAATTATTGTAAAATCCAGGGAATCTATTGATAATGATCATACACGGTCTTCTTTGACGACAACACACTGGAGCGATTAATGTACGAAAATTGTTCGAAAGCAGCCGTGAAACAAATTCAGACCGAACCGGGCAACCTAACATACACACCGGAAACTATGAAATGCTGGACATTAAATAGAATACAAACAAAAAGCGCTAACAGAAGAAAAACGATAAGAGATAAATATTACAGATTTATGATTAGTTAGGGAGATTTATTGGAGGCATTGACGACGTATTCTTATTACACCAGAAAGTTCACGAGATTCACCGAGTTGCAAATTTGTCCACGGAAGAAATTGAGAATTGAACAATTAATATATATTGTAGGCTGTTTACAATTAATTATAATTGAAGATAAAGATTAACAACGCGTTGAGGATGTTGATGCGGTGCGTTCCAACTCTCTGGCAGGACCGCGCATCAGCTCCGGGCGTGCGTCGTACAAGTACAAGTTGATGTTTTAAGTACATAATTAAATTTCAGCGCGGAAGCAAGCTAAATCACGGTTAATATGATTAAGATTAGATTACCGAATGTACAGTACAGTACTGATTATGAACGGAAATCTCTCTGTTGGAAGGCGGTGTTGGGTTCATTATCCAGACGCGAAACAATGCAGTATTGATTTAGTACAAATGAAGACTATTCCAGTGCGATAGTTTTTCTACACCACAAATATGTTTGACAAAGTGACGACCGCCTCCCTTCAGCGTTCTTCATGCAAACCACTCGGAGCGGTGTTATTCCGTTGTCTAGTTTTTAGTCAAGTTCGTTTCGACAAATGTATCCTTCGTTTGTTGCGTTCACGAGGTTCACTTGATTTACCAAGAAACTACTCGCCAATGTGTAAAGTAATTTCGTTAGTTATGGTGTAACAGAAGTTTATTGATAATGCCGGCCTGTCCGGGTAATTACTAAGTAACTTTAGCGAGCGCGAATGTGACACCGCCGGCGACACTCACAGCCTTCGGGCGCAATCTTGAGCAATTCATGGCTCTCACTTGGGTTTGAGCGCATTTGAATCAGGGCAGTTCCAATCTCAGTTTTCTCGCAATCTTTTTGGCTCGATTTGGTTCTCACTCCAAGCAAAACTTACACCACCGGATGCATTCTTACAAATATTACAAACAAAGTCGAAAACAGATGAATATTTGATGAATGATTATTATAAATAAGATGATTTAATGATAAAAATAAATAAAATAAATTTTTAATTCACCTGTTTTACTGCGGCCTTCACTTTTCGGGGATAAGTCGTGGTGAACTTGAAACATAATTCGTTTCCAGTGTGTCTAAGAAGTTGCCTACGGTGAACATAAGCTCTTTCATAAGATAAAGCAAAGAAATAACTACAGAACTAATCTGAATACAGTATACAATTATTTGCACGTACTTACTAGAAATTACTATTATTAAATCATCTATCACATATTTTCTTAATTTCCGACTTTCTGAGCGGAAAGAGCGGTATTCGTTCATGTTCGTCTCTTATCGCTAATCACGGCCAAACGCGAAAATGTCAAAACCGCCAATCTGGTGAAGTGGTTAGTTGGTCGCGGTTGATTTCGGTTGTCGAAGAACTGAGTTTGTCGACTACCTGCGCGTTTTTTTACCACCGTGCAACAACCAAAACCCGGCTTATTTGCCAACAAAACAGCAGCAGTTTGATTGTCTGCCGACATCTTGCGGTAAGTTCACATCGCACCTATGCCTCCGTTCCAAGTCTTCACTTCAATAAACGCGTAAACAACCGAGTATCGTGTGTCCCTTGATGATCACAGCTGGATTACATTACATATTTCCAATAAATACACTCCAAACACCTCTATCAAAGCACATTACGTGATTCACACGCTATCTGCTATTGTAATTTAGGAATGTGGATTGGGTCGAGTCACACGTCGCACCGCTGCTAGTCTAGTCTAGTCGAAGCCAGCGCTAGGCATCTATCGAACGGCAATTAATCCGATAATAGGCATTCACCTGCCATCACGCTGCTGTTCATACAGGCGGCAATATGGATATGCGCGGCAGGAAATTATCGTAAGCAACTCGCCCACAATTGCTCTCAGTTGATCCCAATGATAGGCTGTGTGCACTCACATCATACATATTTTTAGTACTCAGGGGGATTCTCTATATGAGATCCTCTCCCTGCCAAAGACAGCAACAAGTGAGGATATCAAGAAAACCTATCGTCGGCTAGCGCTCAAGTTCCACCCTGACAAGAATCCGGACAATCCAGACGCGGCCGACAAGTTCAAGGAGGTGAACCGCGCGCATTCCATCCTTAGTGATACTACAAAGAGGAACATTTATGATAACTATGGCTCATTGGGATTGTACATTGGGGAACAGTTCGGTGATGAGAATGTTAACACGTACTTCGTTGTTACATCGCCGTGGTGCAAGGTAATGTTGTATCACATTCATTTGTTTTGAGCCATTGTTTTGGGTTTGCAATCTTCAATAACGGAAAACAATTGCTTAATGTTGATAGAATTCAGTCGGAAACAATTAGATTGTTTATTGCTTTCCCGCTCAGTAAGGGAATGTTGTAGTTTTGTACTGAATTCTCAGATTCAAACATTACTTTATCATGAACTTTCTTTCACTCAGTTTGAATCGTAAATTCAGATCTTAACGTTAGGTTTGCTAAAGTGGTGCAAGGTAATTGTCTACATTCATTTGTTTTGAAATCTTGACTAACTGCAAACAGAAGTTTAATATTGGCGTATCTCAGAAAGAAACAATTAGATGGAATAATTTTCAATTTAGTAAGTAATATTCGTTTTTTTTTCTCCGTGTTCTCTGAATTTTCAGGCGAAAAACAAAAGTTGTTGGTTAAGACCATGATTGCGCTGCTATAACTCAACTGAATACTGTCAAACATTAGTAATCTTGTTCACTTTATCATCGTCTCACTCTCTCTTCCCCAAAACTCCGGTTATCTTTAGGTTATCGAACACCCAAAACGTGAATTGTAATAATCTCGCCATGAAAACCATCCGCATTTATGAACAATGTGTCAATTTAACTTGTTGCTCGCTTATAATTACCTCAAATTACTCCCTAGCAAGGTAAACACCTTGTAATTGTGCCGATTCAACTAGTGATTCAATTGGATGTGGTATATATTAATAATTTCTTATCATTTCTAGGCACTGTTCTTCGTCTGCAGCATCGTAACGTGTTGTTACTGCTGCTGTTGTCTGTGTTGTTGCTGCAACTTCTGCTGCGGCAAGTGCGCGCCACGACCGCCAGAGGACAGCGGAGACTATCATAATCTTCACGTAAGTTCCGTTCTCAGCATAATTCTAATCAAAGAACTCACCCAGGTCATTCGCATATCTTGAATATTAATAAAATAACACTCTATCAGTACGATGAGTAACGTTAGTACTAGCGTTTTAGTTTAGTTGTATATAAAATTACCAACAAAACACTTCACGGATGTTACAAATGCTTATCAACAAGGTGATCATGCTATACCACTAGTTTGCCTATCTGTTTCCATTCATTTCGTTTGCATTCAGTTGATCGTTCTCATCACGGTTTTCAATTGGCCCTCACTCATTTTTGGTTTCTTTTGTTTTATTTGGTTTGACGCGCGCCAGGCGCAGACGCATATGCAGCCAGTTGTGCAACGCGTTCATTTTTGTCTTTTGTTGTTTCATATTGCAAATTTTCCGTAGGCGGAGAGTAATCTAGAGGGCACGTCAGGTACACAACAACAGCGGAAGGTGAGTGCATCACCGGTGTCATTACTAATTTTTAGTTCTTAATGTATTAACATTTGTTTGGTTTGCTGAGTGTCGTTTGCCGATTGAATGTAAGTCCAAATTGGTAGAGTTAGTAAATCATTATGATATTTATTGATTGGAAGGTAGGTTTCCACGACGCAATTGGCTTTATTTGAAATTGATTGTCAATTGATAACAGGTGACGGACAAATGCAGGCGTGGAAAAGACGGATCAAGGGTCAGATTGTAATGACTGCATGGTTCTTGTTGCAGGAGGATATTGATGAGGATCTAGGCCGTGGTGATAGTCCACCTGTTACGACGCAACCCTCGCCATCTCGTGGCAATGCATCAGCACAGCCTGTGTTTGCGATGCCAGCGCCACCGGCGAAAGACGAGTCCGCAGCCCTTAACCAAGGGGATCATCCAGTTTATACACCAGGTAGCAAGTCAACCTAATCACCGCACGATAAAATACATCCTACAAGGTCATTTTCACGGGAAACGCATCGACTTTCTTCTCATTTTAGGGTAAGGCGGGGGTTAATGTCGGTTGTTTGTTTATAGGAATGACGTCTAACCAATGGTAGTTCAACGGCGGCAAGTCAAGTGGCACAAGTCGCATTTGGTGAAGAAAAGAAGAATCACAACACGGAGCGTCATGCAGTAAATTACCTCTCTCGTTTTCTATCGTTATTGTTGTTATTCTGTCGTCCTCCAGCGCGCGCGCAATATCAGTATCAATTTACCAAAGCTAAACTCTCCGCTTCGTTCGATGACTTCTCAGGTGAAGCATTGGCGTGGACACTAATCCGCTTGATTTATTTTTATCCTTAATTCACCACCAGTGGCACCGTCAACATGGGATCATCACACCCGTCACTGGATTTTTAACTCTACCAAGTAATATTTTATTTCTATATTCTATTATCTCTTACATATTATCAACCTTGTCGATTATTGCGTTATTAGTTGCATTTTGTTGTTGTTGACGCTGGTTGCGTTCATTGAAGTCGATGACATGCAGGATAATGTCAAATATTTAGCCTACATATACACTAATTCAAATATTGAACTACTACTTAACGATTATAAACAATATCTATACGCATTATGTGGATTTCATGTTGTCGTGTTTGGAAGGCACCGTGGTGCGGTTGTGGCGTACTTGCAGATGGACGGAGTGGCGTCCGGAGAGTAGTTAGTGGTTCATTAAATTAAGCACGCCTTACGTAGGTATACGTCGAGAGGGTATTCATGTGGGTGTCATTCGAGTTTTGAGGCCTAATTAATAAATTTAAATTATTCATTGATAAGAGATGGCGTGCAGTGTATTCAAGTGTATATTGCGGTCGTCTTATTTGTATTGAATGGACAAGAGTACTCTATAACTTGAGAGCGGTGGATGATTTCCGAATTTCGACCCAAATATAGCGGCATTCTTTTCAGGGTGATGCGAAGAGAGACTGAGTGAAGTTTCAGATCCCAGACTTAATTAATTCCCGAGCTGTTTGAAAAAACGCTGTGTAAGCTCCGCCCCTTTGGACGTATACCCCCAACTTCCAGAATTTTGACCCAAACTTGGTGGTAATCTTCGAAGAATGATACAGAGAGAGAGTGATTAAAGTTGCAAACTTCAGGGTCAACTATCAGCCGAGATATCGAAAAAGAACGCGGAAATATGACAGGAGCACGTGATCGTGACGTCAGCCGTAACGTAAGCTCCGCCCCTTTGGACATATACCCCCCAATTTCCACAATTTACCGAATTTTGATCCAAATGCTTAGTGGCATTCTATAAAGGATGATGCAGAAAGAGACTGAGTAAAATTTCAGACTCCAAACTTAAATAATCGCTGAGTTATTCGAAAAAGACGCGGAAAATTGACAAGAGCACGTGGTCGGTTGCCTGGCAACGGACCACGTGGTACGCACGAGGAGTGCGCATTCGGTCCACCAAGTTGGCATCCATCGCTAATCACACACGCTGAAGATAGACACTTGCAGAACACAAATGTTAATCATTTCTTTATTGCAACATCCTTAATCATCATTTTATACAAACTTATCGCAGTTTCAAATATTAAGTAGTTGGTGCATACAACTGTGTATTCGACGATGCACCACGAATGAAAAAATAGTTCCACCTGTCCACAATGAGTCTTTTCCATTACATCACTGACACTCAGTCAACTGCCATCAACACAATCTTTACTAAAATTGTGTCAGTTGACATAATATCTCCTTATAAATATCCCATACAGAAACTCAATTCAATAATAAAATTCAGTTAGCAATGAAATTAATGTATAATAAATAGAAATACATAAAAATTGCCCTAAAACCACCCAATGAGTGCGTAAAATCATTCCGTTCCGACTTCAAACCAGGAAATCATTGTAATTTCCGGCGAAGTCTACAATAACTCATAGCTACCACTACACAAATTAGTTTTAAAAAGTCACTAATGAAATTATTAAACTTTGCTGACATCTCATACTATGCCTTTCACCTCATCCACTTCAATTCTTCAGCTACTTGAAGCGTTTGAAACTATTAAATGAGTTGTAAAGGCTGCAAAACATCAACTTAGTTACTAAATTAAATAAGTTTAAGGCCATTCGATTGGACAATCTTAACATTACCAGGTTGCTTTACGAAGAGACTCATGTTCCTGGGCAATTTACAACGCAGACTATCCGAAATCCCGACAAAATTCAACAGTAATAATTTGCTAGTTTACTGGTTAATCATATTAACAATCACGCTACCGCAATTTGCAGACTATCAAAGCACCTAATTATTGATAAATCAATCTAACTCAATCAAACAAGTTTCTTTCTTATAAAATTAATATAATAACTATGAGCACGTATAAATAATTCGCGTAAAAACAAGTAATAAATAACGTTGTTTCTAAAGGTCGACCCCCTGCCCCGAAATTTTGATTTCTCCCACTTTAAAATTATTGCGTATATGAGCATTCTTCCCCATGTCATCATCAAAGTCTTCATAAATTAATTGAATGCAATTGAGCTACTTAAGTCTTAATTAATCATCCACACTCTACTTACTTCATCACCGATGTCATTCAACATCCTTCTCACTCTCGGTGAAGTAGATTTTCGTGATAACAACATCCCCAGTGCTGAGAGTTTGCGTATCAATTGAAATCTTCCCGTTCGCTTCAACAACACGCACATCACCAGCAGATATGAAAGCGCCGGTTGCATCTAGCACTTTCTCCGCATTCTCGGCAGTTCCATTCAAATGACAATTACAACAGCACTTCGAAGACTCCTCCAACGAGTTTAACTGAGCTCCAGGTAGTAAAGAAGCAGCGGAGAGGATAGCCTCCAGTTTGTCAATCTTCTCAAGTCTGTCTATCTTGTTATCACTGAGGATTGTGTCCACCATCTGCATACTTTCCGTAAGTGAAGTAGGCTCTGAGTTCCGGGGGGATGTTGTATTATCCGATTCAATTGATGGGTAGTCATTATCATCTTCGGAAGAGGAGTCGTCTTCACGTCCTAAACTCTCTAATTTTTCGAGCTTCTTGGCGACCTTCGCAGATGATTTCAGCTTTTCTTTCTCTTCTTCGGTGAGTTCGATGTATCGCAAAAGTCGAACTTCTCGGTTTGATAAGACGACGGATTTTGCCGACTGACTAAGCTTTGCTCTTAACTCGCTGACTTCAGTTTCTGTTTTCCGTTGTCGCTTCCTAAGCTTGACGTTTTCTGGATTTATGTGGAGATAAATCTGTTCGTCACAGAGCTCCAAGAGTAATTTCCTGTTCTCCTCTCGGATTTCTTTGATCATTGCAGGATACAAATTCTCATGGATTAAACTTAGAACATCAGCTGAAGCATAGAGAATCATCTCTCGTGATAGGGGCCTTCTGCTCCAATATCTCTGGTCTCTTCGATAGACATTCTTCAGTTGTTCTTTCATTGGATTTACAAATGCTCCATACTGTTGGCAAAGTGCATTGAGCGCAACTGACTTTGCTTTGTAAACTGGCTTCCTTGTCTCTTGATAAGTGAGCACTGCATGTGCAGCTTGCGTATCAAAAACACAACCTAAACTAATCCCGAATTGTTTAAACAGATTAACGGAGTCATTTCTGCAATCATGTATGATCTTTATAGCATCAGGACTCTCAAGTAACTTCTTAATGCCATGATTGATCATGGTAGGACAGCTAATAAGATCAAAAATGTAACTTTGTCTCTGAAGTGTTGCAATCTGCATTAAGGTAATCTGTCCTTTCACTCCCAGATTGATACCTTCACAGTCAAAAGCCACAACTGTCTTATCCTCATTGAAAGCAAAATCACCTGGTTTCTTATATTTGTTCTTCATGATATCAGCTATCACTAACTGACACTCTTTCTCATTGCAGATGACTCTTGTCGATTGGAAGATCTTATTCTTCCAATGCTCCTTGTCAATTCCAGTGTTGGTTGTTGTCAGTGAACTGGGTTGACTTTGATTATTTTGACCACTTGAAGAGAGTGTTTGATTGATGCTGTGTAACTGCTGGTTCAAGAGTTGTTTCTGGTCACGTCCAGTGTTCTCCTGGAGGGTTTTCAAGACAAGATTGTTGATGCGTTGTTTGAGCGTTTGCTGGGATTGATGATGGCGTTCAAGAGATTTGGGTTCTTCATTCAGTGATTGAGTCGGGAATGTTGGTGGCGGACTTAACGAGGATTGGGTTGATGTCGAGCCTAGTTTAAACTTTGGCACTAAAAGTTCCCTCTCTTGTCGGTTTTCCCTCTCCTTTTCAAGTTTAAGTTTCTCTTGGCGTTCTCTTTCTTGTTCTGCTGCCTGTTTAGCTTTCTCCTGTTCGGCTTTCTCTTGCTCCGCAGCTGCAGCTTGGATCTTCGGCTGTTTCAATCTATCACTAATTGACATCTTCGCTGGGGATGAAGGCGTTAATGATGGAAGTGGTGAAGTGACTGGTGAAGCACCAGATGGAGGCGTTGGACTTGTATGGTATTGTCTCGTCTTATCATCATCAGTTTGATTCACATTGTTTACGATGACTTCACCGTCAACTTTATCCACTGTTTCAACTTTATCTAGCTTGACATTCCTCTCCTCTTTGACTTCCGTGTTTGTTTTCTTCTCTTTAACGTCACCAACTTTACTTTCAACAAGTTTCTTCGTCTTTTCTGGCGTGGTGAGTGTTGGATGTTGTAATAATGTCACCAAATTCGCCTGAATATGAAAACTATCCGCGAATAGTCGCAGGAAACTAGTCAAATGTTGTGGCGTGTTGAATAAGTTCGTCCACATATCTTCAGGGAGAGTACAGCTCACAAGTTGAAACAACTGCTCTACTAAAATAGGGCCTTTAACATCAATACACTGCGCGAAAAAGTCCAGCAGTGTTTGCGTCTGTTGTGGATCAACATCCACCTTGACGTCGAAGTTTAGATGAGTGTTTGTTTTCGGCGCAAAAGTGGCGAAATTTTTCAAAATGACCGTTTCATTCTCGTCGTTAACCAGGAAGCTCTCGGGGTTTTTCAGCAGGAACTCGCGGAATTCGTGGAAATGCTGTCCTGACACATGGCGCACTTCAGGGCTTGCTTGAGAACGATGCCCCAGGAGACTGCGGATTGGAACTTCAGTAGAGTCTCCATACTGAGAGAGTTTTTCAGAGAAGTAATCAACTGCTAGTTTTGCATAGTCTTTAGACCCTGCAATTGGAAATCAATTATATGACAAGATTAAAGTAAGCTTACATAAAAAATACTGTGTGAAATACGAGTACTTACCGGCAGATTCCTTATTATTGTCCAAATCAACATCACTGACATTAACATAATCCCCTTCAATAGCAAATAAAGATGGATATTGTGCCAGGAATTTCTTCAAACCACTTTGTGAGCCGCCAGCTATCTGCCGCATCTCCTTCGTAAAACCTTTCGAGCCAAATTGACAACTTAGATCGTGTAGAGTGCGTGGCTCCCCTTTATCCATGAGCCTCTCAAAAAAGAACAAGAGAGTCATGTTCCTTGCCTGCTCATACTGCATTGCCTCCATCTTCTCCTCACAAATTGTATTAAAAAAAGAAATAAACTGATCACTGCATGCACTTTGACTAAAATAATTTGGGTGATTATTGCTTCATTGATTCTAATCACTTTTACACACATTGGCCACTCTTAGCCAATAGCATAGTAAACTAACCAATTCTTGATGTGTTCCCATTGAATTCGACTCCTTTTCCATACTCAATACTCTCAGTAATTGCGGATTTTCCGGTGAAAAACGAAGGAAAACAAAAGAAAGCACATAATCCGCAGGTTCTCATTCCATATTTAGGCATCTGGAGCACTGGCTGCGCAGCATTTTCGCTCGGGGGCGGCGAAAACGTTACACAATCGACTGGATGTAGCTGCGGCGTGCTGGCGACGCACTAGCACAGACTCGCGGGCGGCGACGGTCCGAAGCAGCCGGATTTGCGATGGATTGAACGTCGTGCGGTGAAACGTCACAAGACGACGGCCGTCGCCATGTTTCTGCCAAACCGCCTGGAACTTCGCCTCAACGTAACAAGTTGAAGTGTCGTTTGCCAGTGTGTGCTTGGTGTACGTACACCTGTCGCTCACCTACACAAGCAACAAGTACACCGAGTGTTACCGAAGAATGAAAAACACACAGTAGCCAATCAAACAAGTGGCAATGACCACGAGAAATTAACTACTGAATCGTCATAACTATGCCATTAACTCACCGGCTATGCCAAAAGGCAGCTGGTGTTTCATGCGGAGTTTGCAAAGTTATACATGTTGTAAAGCTGTTGAAGTGGCTGAATTCGGTCGAAATAGTTAAAATAGAAATGCATGTGACCTTGATTATCGATGCGTGCCAGCTACTACAAATTTACACATTTCACACGCTGATGGACAAAACCAGCCACTCACAATACGTAACAATTATTATTAAGTAAACAACCGTCAGGATATTTTGCATAAAACGCCTTCAAACGCCTACCTCCACTCACTCATGTGGTTCCATACATAAGTAATGCGCAAATGCGTTCTAAAATTAACCAGCAACTAAATGGAACGATGCTAACGAATGCAGGTTATGAAATTAGGTGATTCGATCGTGAAAAAAATAACCAGGTGATAAGCAAAATCAAGTAATGAACATACCCCCGAAACGTAAATCTCTTGTTGATAACATTCACTAAATCAACCAATCTTCTGTTGCAATAACTTGAAAAGTTTGGTCGATAGCTGAAAAGCAAACTTTTGACATGAATACTGCTGCCATCTCGTTACCAACACACGACCAAACACCCCAGAACTCCCTAGTAAAAACAAAAGCGCAACGGTTTTTCTACAAAATATTTATTCACATAATGACTCTCCATTCTGCAAGTAATACGTTCATCAGCATCATTATCAGTAAGTAGTAAACTGTATACATTATTCGGAATGTCGCCCGTTTGTAATCCCCCTCGTTGTTAACCATCCGCATGATTTTTCGGTAACATAATATTCGCACCACGTTGCGAAACATTCTAGAACAATCATGATACAATCTAATACATTTCTCGTGTTTATCGTACATTATAATTTACGTAGAAAAATAATCATTATCACTATCGGTAATGAATATGTAATAATATATATGTAGGTGTTTTTTCGGTGGGTTTATATACTCTTACAATAGGCGTCTTATTTCCTTCTTAGCATACTAAATTCCTAAGGCCCTAAGCGTTAAATATATGGCAACTCTTTTTGTTTAATCAACTACTTATAGTTTAATCTCAGCGACTCGTCATTTATCAAAAAATACCCTCTCTAATGTCACAAAAAACGCAAAAGTCATTCGAATCGAACAAAAAAGTGTGTACATCGTAGAAATACATCTCAAAATGAACAGAAATGGAATGTAGACTGGTTTTCAAATCAACTTACTGCATACTTCTTAGGTTAGACTATCACTATTACTATAATGAGTATTACTGTCTTTGTAACTCCTGCATATTACTTCATCTTAATACAATAGAACTTAGAGGATGCTATCCACCGCACTCTGTATCTCATGCTGGTTGTTCATTCCAGGTGCATTCGTCGACTGCACCTCATACTCTTCGGCGACGTTACCATCGTGACAACTATCGTCCTCTTCATAACAGATGGATTGAACAGCAGAGTCCACGTCCAGGACCTGTGCATCACCTTCCTGAACGTAAGTGACTTGACTGTTGTCATAAATAATGCTATGTGAGAGGGAACTGGTCGTTTCCTCGTCGTCTTCCTCAACTTCTTCTTCTTCTTCTTCTTCATCATCGTCGTCGTCCATTTGCTCTACCTCCTCATGAACTTCACCAACTTGCGCCATTATTGGCTGGTGGTGTTGGACAAGGTGGTTAATCACGAACTGTCCTGTTTCATCTTCGATGTAGGAACCTTCGATAATCTCCTCTTGTTCGTAGATAGTTAGGTCGTCTTGATGGACGACTTCTTCAACGACTTCCTCGTATTCTTGATCATCGTCATCGTAATGTACTCCATCGTCCTCGGATTTTATTTTGATGTCATCATGTTCTTGTTGGTGAACATGAAGCAGATCACCTTCTTGTTCGCTGATGTGGTTGTCTGGTGGGTTGTATTTAACCTCCTCGTGGAGTTCCTCTTGTTTAACATCACCTTCTTCCTCATCACCATCCTCGTCTGCTTCATCTTCATCTTCCTCGTCATCCTCATCCGACATCTCTTCAACTTCCTGTTCATCTTCTTCATCTTCCTCCCCTTCTACAGCTTCCTCCTTGATTTGTGATGTCGCCTGCTCTTCATCTTCCTCTACCTCACCCTCTTCATCATCGTCGTCTTCATCATCTTCCGCCTCATCCCCTTCATCAACATCGCCCTCATCCTGTCCATCGTCACCTTCTTCCTCACCGTCACCATCACTTTCTGAACTGCTCGATGAATTAGTACTGCACTCCACCTGTTCAATCATACTCTCATAGTTAACATCATCCATTGGGTTCTTCTGCGGCGGCTTAATCTTCACCTTGAACTTAATCTGCTGTTCAGGAACAGTTTCTACCTCGTCCTCTTCATCATCAACATCTTCATACTCATTAGGATCTTGGTCCTCTTGATCTGGATGGTGCGGATTCTGCTTGATCTGGGCGTTATTTTGCAAAGTTGGGTTATCCAACAAGGACCAATCGAATTTAATATGGATTGCCATATGTAGCTTCAATTTAGAACTCGCGTTGTGATATCTCCCGCAAATCCTACAGATAAAATTGGATCCGAATCCTTTCCCGTGCAGTAAAGTAGGATGCTCCGCATTCAAATGTCGTTGCAAATCCGCGTAGGTCTTATTCGTACACAAGCAGATCCCACAAACTGTCGCAGCAACTTGCTTGTGACACCGAATGTAATGCTGCCATAGATGCTTCTTTGCCGGCCAATTCTTGTGACAAATATCACAAACAGAAGGATCATTCGAGTTGACATAGACAGTCCTCTTACTGGAGTTGATCAACTCCTCACTGGAGTGTTTGTTACTCTTGGGCGTAACTGGAGACATTGGTAAACCATTCTGTTTCGTTTGTGGTCCACCATGAGGAACTGGTCCTTGGAGCTGAGCTTGAACTTGTTGCAGCTGTAGCTGCTGGTGTTGGTTATTATTGCGGTGAACATACGCTCCGACTAGATGCTTCTCGAGTATACTCTTCCCCTCAAACTCGTCCTTGATTCCATCCTCTTCTTCTCCCTCCGATTCCTCCTCAATGTCACTCCTCGTCTCCGTCTGTGGCTCAAATGGCGGGAGATTCTCCGCCGGGACATACTTCTTCATGCCCTTAGTGTGATGCATATCCATGTGAGTCTGCAACTCCTGCTCATTATTAAAAACCTCTAGGCAGACCTTGCAAGCCCTAAAGACTCGGCCATGGGACTTGTTTAGATGGTCATAGGTCTTCCACTTCGAGCCGTAGTTCTTCCCGCAGACAGTACAACTCGTCAGTGGTTGCAATGCCTCTCTATGGACCATCCTTACATGATCTCTGAGGATATGCTGGCTTTCAAACAGTTTCAAACAGACGCCACATGAGAGAGATAGGATCTTCCTGTGAAGAGACAAGATGTGCATCTTGAGTTTAATCTTGGAAGGCAAAATATCCCCGCAGAATTGGCAGACAAATGAGTTGGTATGGTCTTGGAGATGGGCTCTGAGCAGGTCGTTATTCCTCAGGACATTCCCACAAAGTTGGCATATCAAATGACAACCTGGATGAGTGAATCGGATATGGGACACAATCTCACACTTGGATTGAACCTTCTCATTACACATCTCGCATGAATACTCCGAATGGTAGTTGACCAGATGCTTCGCCAATGACTGTCTGTCCTTAAAGATCCTCGAGCATGATTTACACCTGGTGAGGAGATCTTTCTGAAGACGCGGTCTGCAATTCTTCTTGTGCTTTTTAAGCAGTGTCCTCTTGTGAAATGCTTTCGAGCACTTGGGACATTTATATTCACCATCATTTGTAGGTGGCGTATAATTGGTAATGATGTTGGTGTAAATAGTAGAAGAAGAGTCCAGTTCCTTGGGAGGAACAGTAGGCATCTTGAGTGACGACAAATCCCGCATTTCGGTTGATCTTGGCGTCTTTTTAGGAAGCTCTCCATCACTTGCTACCCCAGGTTGCAAAGTGGTACTTCCACTCTTTTTAGCTTCCATCTCAGCTCGCATGAAGCTCTGCCGTACCGACTGGAAGTCGAAGGGATCAAACTTCTTGGTCATAAAATCATCTTCTTCAAATTCAGACAACACCTCACCATTCTTCACCTTGGAAGAATTGCCTCCACTACTGCTGCTTAAGCCAGGTCCATGATGAGTGTGACTCGAAGAGGACATACTTCCCAGACTGATCCCTTGCTTCTGAGTATGTATCTTGTTGAAATGCTGCAAGAGGTGATACTTGCTCGCGGAAGTCTTCGAGCAAAACTGACATGTTACACTAGGATGTCCCTTGTGGACTCTATTGACATGTTTCCAAAGGTGCGAGTTCCTTCCATAGCTCTTATTACACAAGTCGCAGTGGAATATGGAATGTTCCGACCGTTTGTGACTGCTGTACTCCTTAAAACTTTGCAAAGAAGAGCCGCATTCAGTACAGCTGTAGAACTTGGGTTCGCACGCTTCATTTGTGTCCATAAAATCGGAAGGATCGAAGATCTTTCCGTCTTTTTTGCAATCAGCCAAGAGGAAATCATGCACTAAGATATGGTTTTCCAAAGACTTTTGGTTGTCCTCGGCGTATTTGCACACTTGACAGACGAAATACCCAACTACAGCGTGAGTTTTCGTGCAGGATTCCAGGTGTTCCTGGAGGGTATGCACTGATGTAGCAATGTTGAGACATAAGCCACAGATGAGCTTGGCATGTTGGGCATGCCGTACTCGGAGGTGGGCGTAGAGGTCAATTTTGTTCGTGAGTGAAGCAGGGCATAGAGGGCAGACGTAACTCGCTGTCAGGGTCGGTGGAGCATCATCAGGAACTTTCATTTCTGGAAGTGAATAACAATTTAGCAAGCATTTCAAAGAAATATCAACAAGCCAACGAGTTACAAGAAAACTTACCAATACTGTCTCTCTTCGTCTTAAGATCTGTAATCTTCACTAATTCTGGTAACTTCTTCTTCTTCTCCGCACTAGATGATGTTCGGGGACTGCCTGGGGACTTGTCTTCAACCAGCATACTTTCATACTCCTGAGACACCGGAGTAACACTATGCA
Source organism: Diploeciton nevermanni (assembly GCA_027575565.1). Lineage (NCBI taxonomy): Eukaryota > Metazoa > Arthropoda > Insecta > Coleoptera > Staphylinidae > Diploeciton > Diploeciton nevermanni. The sequence continues at coordinate 49,232 of JAODIE010020334.1, forward strand.
TATTTTGTAGGCTTTGTAAATTCTGGTGTTGTAGATTTTGCATATTTTGTATGGTCTGCATATTCTGCAAATTTTGTAAATTCGCGTGCAAAGTCCTCGTCATTCCCTCTGGAATCGGCTCACTGCTGAGCACCTGCGCCATGTCAATTCCATGGGTATCAAAGACATGTTTTGCAAGCATAGTCCCCTTGGGGAACTGTTGGTCACAGAGAAGACACACCTGCGGGAGTTGCTCCAACTGCTTCGCCACATTCTGCATGCTCATATTAATTGGAGTCCGCGTGGATCCAATTGGAATACCGTGTGCATTAGAAGTGGGAGTAGTCTTAACCATTCTCGCGGGTGGCCTTTTCTTCCTCCTGTTGCCACCTCCCAAACCAGAATCAGGGAACAAGTCACCTAAATTAAGACCGCGTTTAAACATTTTAGCGCTTCTGGCACCTTCTCCTTCGAGTCCTCCACTAGTAGAGTTGTCAAACATAGCCTCGAGTTTCCTCTTCGTGCTCTTCCTCTCTTGGATCTCATTTATCAAGTCGTTAACTTTGTCATCAAAGTACAGCTTGTTTCTGTTCTTCAGGAAGTTGTCACTCTTCCCACCAATTCTTGCAAGATACTCATCTTCCTCCTTATCGGAAGAATCATACTCCACTAGTTTGTCTTTGTTGCGCTCTGCTCTTGCGTCTGCTAAAATGCGATTGGCCTTTTCCATCTCCACCGCGCAGTTGAGGAGTTTCCTGCGGTTTTCCTGTTTGGAGGTGTAGGACTCATTGTCGTAGTGGAATGTAGCGAGCTTCTTCGTTTTCCACTCCTCGAATTGTGAGGCATCTGCGTTGAGATTATCGGTTTCAGTGGCTTTTGTTAATTTGGGGAGCGTGCTGCCTGAGGTGGTGGTATAGGTGGGGGTGGATGGGATTGGTTTGAGGGGTTTGAAGCAGGTGTCGATGACGTGGAAATTCTCTTCGAGGATTTTCAAGGTTTCCAGAGAGCGCTTCCTGAAGGTGAAGAAGGCGCAGATTTTCTCGTTGCATATCGAGCAGAGTGTGTCTGGTAAGAGAGAATCTTTCGAAACCTATGGAAAATATTTGAGAATTAGTTATAGATAGGCAACTTTAATTGCGTAGAAATTTTGTTAATTTTTATTAAACTTTTGCTTCTAAGAACTTATATTTGTCTAGCAGAGCAGCTGATAATTGATTTTCATTTGGGTTTTCTGGCACTAGTTGTGCTATGTTATGATTTATATGAATATTTTTGAATTCTAATGACTTCCACTTTCTTGTTTATTATTTCAAGGCAGTTGTCATAGCAACGCGCGTGGTGCGGCAAACGCCACACGCAGTGTGTGCATGCAGCGTGCGGCAGACTTACAAGCACGGGCAAACAAGTTTCGATCTTGCTCCGCAGGCCGTCGACGGCGAAGATGTCGACGCGTTGATTGGGGTGTGTGGTGATGGTGGCGCACAGCCGACAGAGGCGCTCCACGTCGCGCCGGCCGACACCGCTCACGACCTCCGTCTGCTGCTCCATGACGCGCGCGCAGCAGAGGCCGGCCGTGCCCCGAGCGCTCACACTCGCGCTCACTTGGAGGAGGCCCGCATCCGATCCGGCTCCGCACTGATCTCACACACGAGCAGCACACTTGCACGCCGTCTTCGATCAACCAGTAAACACACCCGAATTCAGCGACACACGCAATTCCGGCGACGCAGACGTCTCCAGCAGCACTTTGTCGCTGAATATACAGCACTCTTGACCGCCTCAACTAGCTTCGGTTCACACTAGATGCGCCGGATGAAGATGATCCAGGTCGCGAAAATATGGCGATGGTTCAAGCCACCATCTTTCGCTCACCGGGTGTTCGCACGACGCGCACGCTACGGCTATGGCGCGACCGGGACTGACTCAACGAGGCATTGGCTGCACGAAGCCGCTGTCGGGCCTGACCGGTCAACACACTCGACGCAGCAGCGCAGAAAAGCAGAGGCGGGCGGTGCACTCTCGGGGACGCGCAGCGCCGCAACGCGCACGCTGGGGCCGGGACGTAGACGCGCACTCGGCGTGTTTGGCGCAGGCCGTGTCGCCGCGCCGCGTCCCTCAGGCACCACACAGGCCAGCGAGCGGACTCGACGAGCAGAAGTACACGAAGGTTGACTAGTTCATCTACCCAACACGCACAAACCCTATTCATTTCCTCCGCTCATCCACAGATGGTGAGGGTCCAGCCAAGCCAACAAAACCCGATCTCTGTCACTTTATGTATCTTCCATTCCGTAAAACTGTCACAATCAGCTGTACTTGTAAACATCTAGACAGATCCTTTTTTTTTTTTCATAACATTCCAGTAGATACCGAAGTAGAGTTACGAAATGAATGTACCCGATAGCGACTCCGAGGATGAACTTCCTCCAGGCTGGGAAGAACGTGTTACAGTCGACGGAAACGTTTTCTACGCCAATCATCTTACCAAAGCAACGCAGTGGACCCATCCACGTACCGGCATCAAGAAGGTCGTCAACGGTGAGCTTCCTTTCGGCTGGGAACGCTGTGTAGACAAGAACACAGGTAAGGTGATCTACGTCGACCATGAAAATAAGCGCACTACGTACACGGATCCACGACTTGCATTTGCCATCGAGGAGAAGGATCATGTAAATGATTATAGGCAACGTTTTGATGCTTCAAGTACAGCGCTGCAGGCAAGAACTCAACCCATCTCAAGTTGATTGCTATCTATGTAAATCATATGTAGGTGCTGCATGGAAGAGATCTAAACAACAAACTTTGCGTCATTACCGGCGGTAACTCGGGAATTGGTCTGGAAACAGCCAAGTCACTGTGTCGACACGGCTGCCACGTTCTCATCGCGTGTCGCAACATGGAAGCTGGACAGACAGCGCTGGATACAATCCGATTGACTAAACCAGATGCCAAGTGTGACATAGTCCAATTGGACCTCGCCTCCCTGACTTCAGTCCTCAACTGTGCGGAGGAAGTTGAGAGGAGGTTGTCCACTTGGGGAAAGACAATCGACATGCTGGTGTTGAATGCTGGTGTGTTTGGTCTTGCCTTTGAAAAGTCTGATGATGGTTTTGAGAAGACCTTCGCGGTTAACCATCTTGGACATTTTTATTTGGCCCTACTACTGAGACCAGTTCTCAAAATAGGAAGTAGGGTCGTGGTCGTAAGCTCGGAAAGCCACAGGTAAAATATTGTTCTTTCATATAAGAACTTGCCATGTCCTAATGCCAAGTCCTTTCTGCAGATTTGCTAATTTAACTCCGGATAGTTTTAATCCCTCCACGTTGTCTGTGGAACCATCTCAGTATTGGCACATGACGGCATACAATAACTCTAAACTTTGTAACGTCCTCTTTGCTCGGCAACTGGCTAAGAATCTTCAAGACAAAGGAATATCCGTCTTCTCCTTGCATCCAGGCAACATGGTATCATCGGGACTCTCACGTAATTGGTGGATTTACAGATTGGCATTCTTCCTGGTGCGTCCCTTCACGAAGAGTATGCAGCAGGCCGCAAGCACCAGTGTTTTCTGCGCCACTGCCTTGGAACTCCATGGGACAACTGGAGTCTACTTCAATAATTGTTACAGGTGTCAAGAGTCCGCCTCGGCACAGTCCGATATGATGGCTGTCAAGCTCTGGAAGATCAGCTGTGAAATGATTGAGGACGCTTTGGGTCCGAAGGTTACGGGTTTAGATAATGTGCAATTAGTTAATGCCGGTATTGTTGATGATTATGAGCGTGAACAAGGTAAGGGCTGTGATGAGAAAGCTGAAATTTATTAGATCCAGGTTTTAACTAAATTTTATTATGTAAAGACTGCTAGAAAACTTCATTTGTATAAATTCCAAATGGTAATTATGCCATCAGCGCCACTCACCGCCATTATTTGGCTTCCCCACAACGGCACCACTTGCGTGGAAAACTGCACGTCCGTGATACACGCATGGTTCTCACTCAGAGCAGCGAGTAACCTCAAGGTTTTCCAAGAATAAATGCGGATTCTTCCATCGAAACCACCCGAAACTAAGATTTTGCGGTCGTTCCGGATTTTCACTACTTGGCACCCATCATTGGTGAGCAGCAATTCACAGAGAGGTTTTATTTGAAAAGTGCTACGGTCTAGGCCGAAGACTTGCAGTACTCCACCAGCACCCCCAACTACACCTTTACAAGTGCCGGTATCGTAGGTAATGGTGATGATGCACTCGTTGAATTTAAAGTGGGAGATGAATTTGGACGTGGTTAGGTTGAAAAGAAGAACATCTCCTGATTCAAAACCAGCGAATACTAGGCTATCTGGAAGGGTTGGATTAGAAAAGGGAATAAAATGGCCAACTTCAATACACATTAGTTGGCCTAAATTTCCTGAGGAGATTGGGTCATGTAGACATGATTTAAGAGATTTACAGGAGTCATATTTCAATGTTGAGTGGAGGGTTGCAGATGGAAGGGTGTAGATGTCTATTTGGCCATTTTCTTGAGGCATTAAAAGATAGTCATCGAAGATTGCGGTTTTGCAAAAGCCGGATGCACATTGAAATGAGACTAGCTTACTGTAGAGTTGTTCTTTCTCGGTGCGAAGCAATTCGGATGTGGTTAATATTGTAACAAGTCCTTCCTTCTCGCGGATTATCAATTGATTCTTGTAAGTATGAATTGATTGGATTGAGGTCCCAAGGTTTTGTTGGCAGATCAATCTGTTACTCTGAAAATTAATAATAAGAAGTTATTCATAATTTCTACCAGAATCAAATTGAAGGGAGTTGAATCCAGGTCTTTAGAAACGATTGCTAAGGGTCAGGATGGTCGAGTGGTCTAAGGCGTCGCGCTCAGGACACAGTCCACTGCTGACAACCCTCTTTTTCCCCTTACCACTAAATCAAAAAAGTGCACAATTCCATTCTCTCCAGCAGCCAGTAAATATTGATTCCCACTTTGCGTGTTTTGAACTTCTTCAGTCTTGTTTCCTTCACTCACTAACAAATCATTTAATTTCACTCGCAAATGTTCTAATGTATCCTCATTAGGCTCGTAGAAACATAGCGAGTGAATGTGGCCTAGATCAGACTTGAAGCGATAGAGTGGATCTGGTGGTAGCACAGCCATCTTTTTACGGCGTAAAAGGGCCACTTCCGGCGAGCCCACTTCCGGATCCAGTTTGCCGGGTGATGGCATTAAATTGAGACTTTCTTATATGCGAAAGTGCAGAGGAGAACTTATTCACTTGTTGAAATGGTTTGTTGTTATTTAGATATCTTTTATTTTAAATTGATTTAAGATTTGTAGAGAGTATTTAGTTTCAGTTATATTCTGTTTATACCTCGCTTATTGCGTTCTTTATATCCGATTCAGCATGACGTTTCGGTATCACGTTCGAAATGTGAGTGATGAATAAGCAGGCGACTGCTGATATCAACTCGTAATAAACCTAACGCATTTGTTCGCGATTGTTTGTAGTTATGATGTTTTCATCATCGCACGTATCGTTTACATTTCGTCTTTAGACTACAGCAAACTAATAGAAACTTAACACCACTGCGAAGCTAACTTTAATTGCGATGTAAAGAATCAGTAAACTGTTTTATACAATAAGAATCATTAATTCACATGTTTTGTGTTTACTTGGTTTACTCATTGGAGTTAAATTTGCGAATTTGTTACGTCCACACACGATGTACAGCGTGCTGTACTGTTGACTGTGCTCAGCTGTGTGGACATCCTTGGCATTAACCAGCTCGGAATGTTTTTCTAGGTCATTTCAAGTGTTTTAGCCACTTTAACGTATTATATTGCGATTGGTGGTGGTCTGTCGTTTATTCACCTCGGTTCACCTTAGCACACTACACGCGTTGGAACGTATATAGTCACATGGCGCAGAAAACAGCTGAGTTCCTCTTATAGAACGGAGTAAGCGCGCGTGCGAATTACAAGAGATGGAAAAACGTTTACGAAATGACCCTTGATTGACCCATGAAGAGAAGGAAGGACAGCTAGATAAAGGCCGAGAAGTTTCCAAAGAGACGGAAATGAGTCCAATCAAATTAAATCATTTTTTTAAAGGAATTCTATAGTTGTTTATGACATGCACTTTCAACTCTGGATTTTTGGTACAAAGAACCAAAAAGTATCTTTTGTTCTAGGAGTAATATTTATTAACTAGTTATGTATTTTCTTTCTTCTCCCTCTAAACTTATTCAACTCCACAATGAACAAAGCACCTTTACGAAATATCTAAAACAATGTAATTAGTGTAATCACTCCATAATGAGTGTAATAGCTTCGCAATGATGAAACTTGTAAGTTACACTCACAACCACTTTGCATGCGGTGATGAGTGAATAAGCAAGTAGCCATATGAGGGTAAATCTGCGCGCCGACAGCAAATAATAGATGTGGTGTGCTTGTAGACGTGTCTGTAAGCAGTCCCTGGGACGCAACGTGCCATGCGTCGCGACGCCTACCGGGCGCGCTCTCCTGCTGCCTGGCGTCGCCCAAGCACAGCCTAAATGTCAAACACAGCTTGATCACAGGCAAATACGACTTGCGAGGGCATAAACAAAAGTGGTCATAATGGGGCATGGACATCATCTGCGAGATTGCTAGACTTTTGAGTGGCACTGTGTATCTGGTGGACGACACGTAAGTTGCATTCTTTTGCATTGTTGCACTTGCAAAACAAAGTGTTAATCATTATTCAGCAGCGTTTAGTATTAGATTATTACGGCTGTACAGTATGATACGAATATTGTAGGATGTCCTCGACATAGGATAATGCCGGCTGTCGGCGGCAGTTGTGGTCCCCAATGCAGCTGACGCGGCCGCGTTTCTGGCTGCTCGCCGTGTTAGTCGCGCTCTACCTTGCCGGCGTTCTCTTCCTCTCCGCGCTCACTCTGCACGAGCCGGGATTTCGTTTCGCTGCTGGAAATGCAGCACTTGGTGCAGCTAGTACGCCTGCGAGGAGATTCGAAGGTTCCGCCAAGATTGGAAGGTCTCTGGAGCAGAAGATTTTCAGATTCTCAGATCAAGCTGGTAATAAGCGCCTAGCTGGCGTTTTCCGAAGAAATCGGATACAATGGTGTTCAGAGTTGAAGTATATGGATCCTCCGAGTGAGGATCCGGTGGCTCTTGCGTCTTTTCCAGGAAGTGGGAATACTTGGTTGAGATATATGTTACAGCAAGCTACAGGTGACTGCAAAATTACTCTCGGAGCAGATGTTTTATAGATGTTTTGCAGGCATTTTTACCGGAAGTGTTTACAAAGACTACGGCCTATTGAAGAATGGTTTTCCTGCGGAGAGTGTTTCTAATGGATCTGTGTTGGTTGTAAAGACACACGAATGGGGCCCTGTTGCACGGAGGCCGTTCAGAAGGGCTGTGCTGTTGGTGAGAGCACCGGCGGCGGCAATACAAGCAGAGTTCAATAGGCAGTCTGGGGGACATGTGGGCTTTGCTTCTCCGGATCGGTATAGAAGGACCAAAGGGAAATGTAAGCTATTCGGAAGCCAGAGGGATTGAGGAGCGTAATTATGGATGTTTTAGATTGGCAGCAGTTTGTGATCAATAAATTAGCCGCATGGAAGAAAACTAATCTGGATTGGCTGAAGAACTTCAGTGGGCCGACGCATGTTATATTTTACGAACAGTTGGTAGAAGATCCAGAGCATACTTTGCGGACAATTCTCGAGTTTCTCAACTCTCCGATTGATAAGCAGCGGTTTGAGTGCGCCATATCACGACAAGAAGGTAACGCGAACTTAATTCGAGTTGGTAAACTCTTTTCGTCGCCCTATATGCCATGAACAGCACCGTTCTAATGTTATAAATCACTTTCATCTACTAGGTATATATCGTCGTAAAAAGCGCGTTCTAAATTTCGACCCCTACAACGCGGACATGAAACGCAAGATGAAACAGGAGCAGGAAATCGTATACGACGCCATTTATCAAATCGCTGCGCCTAGCAGATGATGGCCGGCCTAAATTGAAACAATTTATACAAGTTTCAGAAGCCGTGTTGACGCCGCAAGAGAAGGACGCAACTAAATATCGCTGAATATCTTTCCCGAAATAATCCATTGTTCCATTAAGTCCATGAGCAGGTATGAATATCATCGTGATTCATCACCCTGCTGTCAGTATATCGTCGCATCACCCAATGTCTTCCCAACGTGAAAATGATTGACTCCTTCCTGCCTCCAGTTATGTATTGCGATACGTGTGATGTTTAGAAATGGGCTTAGAAACGGGAGACAGTTCCTTTACATTGAAATTAACAAATGACATAATTGATACTAATTCGAAGGCATTAGATAATTTACAACGGGCCTAAAAACAATTTGT
>JAODIE010020334.1:57692-69106 GCA_027575565.1 Diploeciton nevermanni
TTGAAATTAACAAATGACATAATTGATACTAATTCGAAGGCATTAGATAATTTACAACGGGCCTAAAAACAATTTGTCAAGTATTATTAGTTTAAGTTCAGCTCAATTTTTCAGTTTTAGTCAATTAGTAGGCAATTTAGCATTCGGAGAGAAACACGAGTTCCTTTCTTCTACTTAAAAAGCGTTGAATTAGTTTTAAACCAAACCTAGTCAACGATCCAGTGAGTTTAGTTAGTGATAATTGTTATTACTTAGGTTAGAACGTTACATAATTGTTTTAGTCACCTTTGCCCGATTCTTACTTAGTTTATCATCATTACCAACATCGAAGCTTGTTTGAAAGTAATAAGGATTTGAAGGAACACACACTCCAGGACCAATTTATAAAATTATCCCCAACAGACTTGAAATATAATCGAGATAACGAAACGTAACTCTAAAGAAACCTTTAATGATAAACTACCAGCGTAATTTCCAAACAATAATCTATGTTGACAAAAGAATAGACAAAGTTTAGCATACGTAAATATATTATTCACCCTCACTTATGTGCAGCAGCTACTGGCAACTTCATAAGAGTGGTGTCAATGAATGTTGATTAATGAACAATACTCACTGTAATTGCTATTGTTTCGTACGTACCAGGTTGGTACTTGAACACCCTGGAAGAAATGTGAAATTGATAGGTATTTGATGAAAACATGATTAATAAACACATTTCTAGCAATTTCTGGAGAGATTGAGGGTGTACATTAGTTTTAACGAGCTTAAAGTGAGCATTTGTTTAAAATTTAAACTTTGTTTGAAGATGCGTCACTTTGTGTTCATTTGAATTAAAATTTAGTATCATTTGCAATCTGGCAGAGGCACGCTTCGTTTGAATTTTCAAATATATATTGGCACCGTTTTTGTATAATTAAAATTTCAAGAAATATTATGTTAGGTGGATGAAACTTAACTATTACATTTAGTAAGAAATTAGTTATAAAACGTTTTTGGCTTGTTGTCTTCTTCAACACAACTCCAAAACTCTTCCAACCTATCCAATGAAACAAGAAGGAAAGAAGCTGAAAATATTTTACAAATCAATATTTAGTAAGTGTTATAGTTAAGTTGTATCTACATAATTAATATTAAACATTTCATAACACTCAACGATTAGCCGAAATATTTTATGAATCTTGATACATTAGAACAACTACACATTGTGTGTAAGCAGAAGAAAAGTTTCCAACCAAATAATATACAATTCCATTAAACATTCAAATTCTGATGAGAATTGAGCACCGCTGCGTGAACAATTAGCTTCACTTTCTGTTTGTATCTGTCATTCCTCCTGGCATGTCATAACCCTCTTGCGGCCCATCAAACTCACAAACACCGCTGCTCAAAATTATCCAATTAAAATTATTGCATCCTAACAATGAGTGACAAGGAAGTGAAAGATACCAACGATAAAGATCTCGCCGACTTGCTCAGCAGTAAATACAAATCAATTCATTCTTTGACAATTTCTCTTTTCTTCAGCACACATGAGTGTTATGTAATTTTACATTTGTTTATTTTTACTCCCAGGCACGCTAGCTGACTTTGGTGCCACACCCGCCACCGCCTCCGGCGATGCTCCTAATGCAGACGCGAAAGACACCAAGACTGAAGATGCTGTTGTGCCTGCAGCTGAGGGTGAAGAATGGTCTGAGGATTTCATCCGACAAGCAGCACAACAGTTTGAATCTAACATTGCTGCTTTACTAGGGGACACAAATACAGGAGAGGAATCATTGACGCCTGAACAGGTTCAGGCGAGTTTCCAGCGCATGGCAGAGGCGGCCCAAGCCGCCCTGATTAACCCAGGTATTGATGACCCCAGAAGCAATGATTTTGCTTCAACAATTTCACAGACTATTCAGGGACTCTCACAAGGTGCTGAAAATTTGCAGAACCCATTCAATGAAGCAGATATTATGAATATGTTTGGGAATTTGGGTGGGCAGGGAGAACAGAATGCATTCTTGCCCTTCATGCAAGGTATGATGCAGAGTCTGCTAAGTAAAGAAGTTCTCTTTCCAAGTCTGAAGGATATTCTCAGTAAATACCCAGATTGGTTGAAGGAGAATGATGCTAGACTAAGTGATGAAGACAAGGAGAGGTACAAGAAGCAAGAGGAGTTGATGCAGAAAGTTTGTGTAGAATTGGAGGGTGAGAAGGAAGAGGATTCTCCAGAAGTCAAGAAGGAGAGATTTGACAAAGTTTTAGCTCTAATGCAAACTCTGCAGGATTATGGACAGCCTCCAACTGATATCGTCGCTGATGCTGGACCAACGATGTCTTTTGATCAAGCTGGCAACCCAGAGCAATGCTGCATAGTTTAATATTGTGTCAAAACTTTAGATTTAAGTAAGTTGTATAAGAATTTCCTATTGAACATTATCTTATAGAGGTTTGTAAGTTGTTTTAGGAAATCGTGATGTATTATTTTGGGTATAATCAGGGCCACAAAGTGTTTCTTCGACTACATACGACTTTGCGGAACAATTTCGACGACGGAACGGGGAAATCTGCGTGAAACGCTATGACATTGCGGACTTTGGACTTATATTTCGGGGTTATTGGCATGTTATTTGCTTCGAATTATATTGTTGACATTTAAGCGCATTTTCGTTGGTTTCATCAAGGTTTATGTAGGGCAAGGGATAGGACTCGCGTGTTACCAGCTGGCCTTGACCAAAATGTACAGCGGGCATGTGGCAATTGTTAATTGCGATTATTTTTGAGTCGGCACGAGATTTACAGAGAGCGTATATGTCGCACATGTAATGTTTTTGTACAGGCGATTAAAGAATTTCTACATATATATATATACGCTAATTCAATCTACAATTCTTTCGATTTTTTTTATTCTCAAAATTATTGTTAGTGATTTACGTAGTTACATTTTGCATCAGTACCAACTCCTTAATTCATGTCTAGTCCCGACCAAATTCAAATTAATTACTTTGCAACTTAGTGTCTTTGCTACTTGTGATGAACTTTTTTTACTTCTATAAGTTAATTTAATGAGCTATTTTGTAGTAATAGTGTGCTGGCTTTGATTTTGTTTAATTTTGTAATGATTTAGTAACTTTTAATACTTCACCTTTTATTGACCTCTAAATTGTTTACTGAGCAATTTTTCAATCAAACTCGACTTTGCATCGGCGGTGAAAGATTGAAGTTTTCAAAATTCTCGTTAAGTTTCTACCACTATTCCACTAAAATTGTCCTTGTGAATTCAAAAACAACTCTTCAACATGGCATTCAACAAAAGAACCATTGATATGATCAAACTGGCTGGAAAGCGTGTTTTAATGAGGTATTTTACATATATGATAATATTCTGTTATTATTAAGAAATTAAATATTCGTCATTCAAAGGGTTGATTTCAACGTTCCAATGAAGGATGGCAAAATTACCAATAACCAACGCATTGTTAAAGCGCTAGAAAGTATCCAACATGTTCTAAAGAATGAAGCCAAGTCTCTGGTCTTGATGTCACATCTTGGCAGACCTGATGGCCAGCGTAATTTGCAGTTCACAATGGAACCAGTTGCCACTGAACTGGGAAAGTTGTTAGAGAGGTATAAAAAGAGGTGTGTGATTAATTGTCCATTTGTCATTCCTGCTTAACACTTACATTGGTCATTTGATCAAATAATAATCATTTCAAGCAAGTCCACTTTTCCAATATATAAAACAATGATAAGTTAGAACAAAGGGGTGTAAAAGTAAGTAAAGTAAGTAAAAGTTCTTGACTGCTAGATTAATTTGGTGCTGGATAGATTATTATTCCTTAAAATGTCTTTATTTTTAAATTGTTAACCATTTAACATGGCACTTTGTACTTTATTTGTTCACTGACCTTCTGAACATGCTTTGACCTGATGACACTGACTTTTAAATGTTCTCTTAGTGTGATAACATTTGATATTTAAGGAATGTTGGATTTTATAAGTTCCACAGACTACTACTACCCATACCTACACTGTTGACATCTTTTTACACATTGTAAACATGAACTGAATCCGTTTTCTTTAGGGAAGTACAATTCTTGCCGGATTGTGTTGGACCTGATGTGGAGAATGCCTGCAAGGACCCTAAACCAGGTTCTATTTTTTTACTGGAAAATCTACGTTTCCACGTTGAGGAAACAGGAAAAGGTGTCGATGGCAATGGAGAGAAAGTTAAAGCTGATCCGGAGAAGGTCACCGCTTTCAGGAAGAGTTTGCGCCAGTTGGGAGATATTTACATTAATGATGCTTTTGGTACAGCACACAGGGCACATTCTAGCATGATGGGTATGATAACGTATTTGAAACTCAACGAAATTGATGATCTCAAAATATTTCGATTTAATTTGCTAGGCGACGGTTTTGAAGAAAGGGCAGCGGGTTTCCTTCTTAAGAAGGAATTGGATTACTTTGCTAAAGCACTAGACAATCCAAAACGTCCATTTTTAGCGATACTTGGTGGAGCTAAAGTGGCAGACAAGATTCAACTCATCGAGAATCTGCTAGACAAAGTCGATGAGATGATTATTGGCGGTGGAATGTCGTATACCTTCCTGAAAGTATCCAAAGGCATGAGGGTATGTCATATTTTACGTTTATTTTTAAATTACGTTCGTAAATATGGACAGCATATTATGAGGTTCTGTTTCATTACGGACGCATCGAGCAATTTATTCCAAATTTCTAAGGTCTAAACGTCGTTTACAAACAATTTTCGAGCATCACGTGTCTATGCGACACACGCCGGGCACCAGTTCAAGCCCAGCCACATGACGGTGAACATCAAGCTGTAGAACACAGTCAACAGTCCATCAAATGTACGGTCACACCGAATTTCATTTTTGCTCTTCTTTGCTTCGAGTTCCCGCTGACGCGCAAGGGTTGCTTTGAGAGTTGCTTGCAAAATAGTCTCGACACTCTCACTCATCGATGAAAGCCCTGCATCATTGAAGAATCTCTTCATTCTGGCACTTATTCCACTTTCAATAATCTGCACAGTTCTCTTCACGCTCAACTTGGAGATTTCCGATTTGCTGAGGTGGATTTCCGACTTACTTCTTTGCGGTCTGATTGGGTTCACCGAGTAATCTGACTTTGTGCGCCCGAAGTCATCTAGATTGGTCATGGAGACAGTTGTGGTCGACTTATCGGAAGTCTCCCAAGGCATGCGGTTGTAGATACGTGGGACAAAATTAGTCTGCATCATCTTGGCTTTCTTCTCATGGGATGGGACTATTTTGTCATGTATAGGTGGTCCGAAGAGGCTCTTACGAATGTCTTGAATCATCTCGGATTCTTTGGGGCGTGAGGATTTCAAGTCATAGTCACGTTCTACCTTCTTTTCAGTTGGGCTACAAGGTGGCGTTAAGTCTTTAGGCGTACTACGATGGCGCATGTCGTAATTCAAAGTGAAGGGGATTTCCCTAGGAGTTACAGGGATCACTGGTTTATGGCTATTCAGAATGTTGCTTCCTTTGTCGATGAAATCCAGGTTAAGGCTGTTAGCCTTGACGGAGGTACCCACGTCTTCTGTGGAGTTGGCACTGATGATACTTTCTGATTTAGAGATGTATTGGACTTTGGCGGTTTCTTCCTCTGGTTTGCAGGTGTTTGTCTCAGTATCCTTCTGGCGAATAATTTGGATTTCTTCAACTTTGTCCTCATCTGGCGGACCTCTTTCAATTCGATCATCGCCTCCCAGGTCTGACTCACTATTGGGTTTAGACTTTTCTTCAATTTGTTTGATAACCTCATCCATCTCGTCAACAAACTTCTGTGTCTCCTCTCCTAACTTAACCTCGAGCATTTTAATACTCTCTTGATAATCATGGATCTCTTCAGGAGTTAATTTCCCCTGATTTTCTCTAATCTCCCTAATTGGTAATTCAGCTTCGATGCAGGAATCATAACTACTCATATCTATTTCAATATCATCGTCATTTTCATTGATACCATCTGCAACACTATCTACCTCCTCCATCTCCTCCAATTCAATCTTGGCCAGGATTTCATCCAACATCTCGGTATTCCCAGTACTTTGTCTTCCATTTTGATTCAGATCTCTTTCGCATTGTGACTGGTATCTTTCCTGGCTTCTATGTCGATTTTCCACAAGGATGGTACTTCTCTTAATCATTGGATTACTCAATCTACCTTCTCTGCGGGTTTCTGGCCGACTTTTGGTTTTTTTGGCGTGGATAACGCGTTGGACTGGAAGACATTGTGATTGCGTGGAAGGTACAGAAAGATCTTCAACACTGGGTTCTTCCATTGACTCTTGCGAAGGATGTTCTAATGCTTGCCATTTATTCATCAGTTTATTCTGCATCTCATCGGAGATTGTAGATGCTTGATAATGACGGTCGATTTCGGAATCGGATACAATGGTTGTAAACGCTTGCGCCTTTTTGAGTTCTCCCTTAACATCACTGAAGGAGTCCTTTGCAGATACAGGATCTACAACTGCAATTTCTTCTTCTTTTAGAAGATGGAGATATGTTGGGCGAGTCAGAGGTGCACTAAGACTGGGTGTTTCTTCAACTGGCTTCAAGATAGGTTCACGTTTCCTACCTTCTGGTTTGGTGGTAGCCAGTGAATTGGAGTTAGTCAATTTTTCTGGTTTTATCTTAGACTCTTTTCTTCTTCGTAGACTATTAGTGTGGCCTTCTAATGTAGATAGGACAGACTCCATTTGTTCTTGAAGACCCTTGATTACTGTTTGCTTATTTTCAATCTGAAACCATCCTAGTTTAGTGGCTATATCTAGATGGAGGGTAATAAAATCATACCTTCGGATTTGCGACTACATCTTTGAGCTGTGCCTCCATCTGTGATATCATATTTCTCACTTCAACTGGGTCCAGGAACTTCTTCATCGCAGAAGTTTCAATGGCATCCAGTGAGCATTTCTTGGCAGGAGTAGATTGTTTAGTGGCCTGTCCAGTATTGTTATTGAAGCAGGAGCGAACAACGTTTTTCCACGTAGCTTCAGCCATATTGTTGGGAGTGTGAGGTGGTGAGAGTGGGGGTAAAACTGGACGGCGTGGAAAGAGGCGTTCACGGTCCCTAGTTGGTTTTATCTATAATAATAATAATACGCTCATAAAGAGGTTATTTTGTGAGGCATGGGGTGGAGAAACATGACTTACATTCATATCACGATTGGGTTGCATGTAGGTTCTTCTTTTAACAGATGGGGCTTGCTGTGGGGTTCCAATTGGATTTGTATCGAAACCACTAGTGGTCATTATAGCAACGGTATATTCTTCGGCTCGCACGTGAGGAATATTCACGTTGACTTTGTCTAAGTAAATATATTTTGCTAGAAATTCTTCTACGGACTTTCTCGGTACTATCATCCCATTCTCCAATGCGTAGTTATCGTATGTAATCTCATTCACCATCATGACCATATATTTTTGATGGGTCTTTTCTGGGTTCTCAAGGTACTTCTTAAGTCTCTTCCTTGCATCCTTATTGGTGTCCTGCTTGAAGATTAGTGGATTCTGGACAATAAGAGAGGGTTTGGCAGAAACCAAATTCCTATCCGTTTTAATCGCAGATAGTTTCGCAACAATCTTCTTCGAGTGCTCTATAACGGATTCTTTTGGATTCAGTGTCCTTTTCGGAAGAATGGAAACTTTTGTATTTTTCATATCTTGACATCTATAAATGCCAGCTCTTGACAGGTTATCACCTTTAGCCTGGCTCAGACTTGGGGACATTGGCATCATTGGATTTCCTCCTCTTCGAGCCAACAAATGAGCTGTTGGTGTAGGAGGGATAGTAGAAGCTATTCGTCCAGACAATGGGGTCACTTGCAATGGAGGTGGAATGTTCTCTATTTGAGACGGGGTGTACAACTGGGTCACAATTGGGATATGTCTCTTGGAAGCGATTCTGCTAGTTGCGCTTGGGACAGCTTGATTGTGCACTTGAAGGCGGGATTTAGAGGGAGCGACATGTTTAGCTGCGCTGGTAACATTGATGAGGGTTTCAATGGAAGCGGGGTTGCCATTGACTAGTTTGTAGAGTAACGTGTCTTCTAGTCTCTGAGAATTACCTAGAATATTATCCTTTCGAGGATATTCAGCCTTTAAAGGTTCCAAGTCCTTGAGGGTGATTTCGTCAAGGATGTTGTTGGTTGGAAGGGGTGCATTTTGTCTAAGGTCATACCGTGTAGGTGCTTTCTGGGTATGCATAATGACACTCCAATCTTGTCTGCTGGCACTGGTCAGCTTGACCAGACGCCCTCCAGTATAACTCTCAACTTTAGACGTTTCCTGGATATCGTGGAAGTTGGAACTGGCGAATTTCCTTGCTAGTTTTGTACTTCTCACGTCCAACTTACCAGTTGATAGTGAATTGGTATTGGATTCTTTGGCCTGGTCTAGTTTTACACTTTTAATTGATTTCACGGACTTATTAGATACGGGCGCGTTGTTGACTGCGCAGATTTTAGGGCCAAACCATGAGGTAGCGTTGTAGTTAGCCTTGGTGTAAGCGTCGTTGACCTTTTTAGAGCGCCGAGCACGTTTTTGACATGGACCTGTTTTAGACCCACTGCCAGCTTCACGCTTTCGAGGCAACCGACGTTTTACAGGTTTTCGAGGAGGTGGTCCAGCTTGTTCGTTATCACTGGATTGTGACGCGGCTTTTGGCGTACGCGGCATCGGACGCGGGGTAATTGGGCGTTGTTTAACCCTTTTGGTTTTATTGATCTTTATAGTGGTGAGCATTTCTTTTTCGTTTATGTTAACACTTGAAGTGTCTGTAGTATTCTTCTTCGAAGTTGATCTGGTTGATATCTTTCCTTTCTTGGTGTTGATAGTCTGTTTGAGGACATTAATTTGCAGCTTATCGTTTTCTAAATTGGGGGCCGCACTATTGTCTTCAGTTTGCTGCTCCAGCATAGCTTTCTGCTTTTCTAGCCATTCTTTATTCTCCTGTTTCTCTCGCTTTTCTTGCCGGTCAAGTTTATCGAACTTCTCTACTTTAATCTTTTCGGTTGAAGGTGTTTTCTGGCACTTTACAGCTATCTCCTTGATATCTGATTTTAGATTTGCATTTGCCTCACATGATAGTTGTTCTAAGATGGGCTCCTCTTTAATGTGCTTAACCCCTGCGGATTCTGGACATTCCTCCAACTTTTCTTCACTCTTTACCATTGATTGCTCTTCACTATTGCATTCCGGGACTTCCATCAATATGGGTATTGCAACCCTTTGGCGTTCAATCTCATACACACATCCTCTCACCTTCATGCTGATTGTATCTAGTCTTTCAATGCTCTGCCGCAATATTTCGCTCATTTCATTCGTGAATGTAGTCAGGGTGCGATTAGCTGCTCTTGCAAAATGTTTATATGCTCCAAGGCGTTGTTTGTTGAATGGAGATTCCGATTCCTGGACGGGAGGAGCTTCTTTTCTTACTATCTGCGGTGCGTCTCCTTCTTCATTTACAGCCGGCGGTCTTGTGCGGGCAACCGAAGTCTTGGAACCAGGGCGTGATGCATTCATATTTCCATCTGCCCTAGACGGGTTTCTTGGACTAGTAGGGGTTGAGAGTCTAGACATGTTTACATTACATAGTTTCGAAAACGCTTAATTTATGAATGGCGACGCCAAATTGTGCTTCAAGGTATAGGGTAATGTAAATAGTAGGGTATATTGTTTCTATGTTATTTTAGGAGTTTTTCTTGCTTGTTTTTGCTAGTAAATTTTGACGTTTGCTGCTGTAAACTGTGTGACACATTGGACTGGCATTTATTTCAAAGCGAACTTGATTGTGCGTAGATCGGCGACTCGTTGTTTGACCCGAAGGGAGCTGAGATTGTCAACAAACTTCTCGAGAAAGCCGCCGAGAAAAAGGTGAAGATCCATTTACCTGTGGACTTTATCACTGCGGATAAATTTGATGCTACTGCTGAAGCAGGCGCGGCTGATATGGAGGGTGGCATTCCCGATGGACAGATGGGATTGGACATTGGTCCAAAGACCAGGAAGTGTTTTCTGGAGCCCATCAACAGGGCTAAGGTTATTGTTTGGAATGGGTAAGCAATAATTCGGTAGTCCTGAGCAATTCTCAACATCCCAACTTATAATTAACTTCATATTCCAGACCTGCTGGTGTTTTTGAGTTTGACAACTTTGCCGTGGGCACCAAGTGCCTAATGGATGGCGTTGTGGAGGCGACAAAACGTGGAGCTGTGACTATTATTGGAGGTGGTGACACTGCAACCTGCGCTAAAAAATGGGGCACTGAGGATAAGGTGTCACATGTATCTACTGGTGGTGGTGCTTCTTTGGAACTGTTGGAGGGCAAGGTCTTGCCTGGAGTAGCTGCACTTTGTGATAAGTGAAATTATAAAATGATTGGATACAGATTTGAAGTAGGAAGAGGGTACGAAGGTGAGATGAAGGTTTCAGGTATGTCAGGAAGTAAATGTTGAATTATAATATAAAGCCATGTTGATTATTTTAAATACTATATTTTATTTGGGTTTCGTTTTTTGTGTTTCTTTTTGCTTTATAGGAAAATTATCTAATAAAGAGAGATAGTCATCTATATCAAAGATTCTAAAAGCTTTATTGAGTTTTGAGCGGTTTTAGACGATGGCAGCAATTTTTTTACTTTAAATTTATTACTATTGTTACTACTATTGTAATTTACTACATTACCGCCCAAGGCGCCTAATTTAAACTCGCGCTTGCGCAATTCTTCAGCTAAGTGTTGTCGTACCGCATGGTACGTGGGAATCTTTATAACTTGTGTGGTAATTATCACTGGAGTTAGCGTAATTATTTTTAAAATTTTTCTAAAATGTACTACTAAATAATTCAAATTAACATTGATGCATTTTTATTTATAACAACTACGACAATCTACTCAATATTTAAGAATAAACAAGAGAAAATAAACTTCATTTAATGCTGGCTCCAGGCAAGGTTGAACTCGGCCTCGGTGTTCTTGTGGTAGATGGTGACATCCTTAAAGTAGAAGTTGGGCACGTCCACGAACGATTGCTCGTATTCAATTGGCCTATCGAATGGATAGCTGAGGCTATATTCAGTATCAACGAAGTATTCGTGCTCAGGCTTGGCTTGATGATAAGGAGCGACCACAGCGAAGAACTGGTAGGTATTGCCACCAAAGTCACCCTTGGGGAGGAGCATACGCTGAGGGAAGGTGTAGTACATATTGGCATGGTAGTACTTGAATTCCTCGCCGCCGTTGATGGCAGTCATCACCTGTTTGTAGAGATCTGAGAAAGTGGTACGGTCCTGGGAGAAGTAGATGCTCTCCTGAGAGTTGCGGTTGATGACATTCTTGCCAGCTTGGAGGGTCCAGTGGAAGCGGTCGAATTC
>JAODIE010020345.1:0-10056 GCA_027575565.1 Diploeciton nevermanni
AGGCAACATGCCGAAAACGTTTTATAAATCAATTTTAAGTAAGTGTTATAGTGCAAATTTTCAACAATATAAATAATGATAACTTTATCATAAATAGTACCAGTTTAAAGAAAAGGTAGTTTTCCAACTAATACAGTTTATATGTATAAGATATCGCCCGTACTGTAGAAAACCAATAAAATTGTATCAGATTTTAAATAATAGGTAATAATTATCTAACAATGGTAACATTATCATGTTGCATATCATTTTAAAAAGAAAGATATTCTTTAGTTTAAAAAGTTTAAGTTAAAAAAAAAACTAAATTATTAAACAATTATTTCATTCATAATTCGTTATAAATATAACTTGACCTGAGTTTATTTTTGTTACAAAGCAATAATAAATACGAATTGAGGTTACGCTTTTATAATTTTAAGTAGCATTGTTGTTTGAGCATTAGTTTCTCTAATTAGTCATAACATTGATAAGAATTATCCGATTGTTTTCAATTTACTCTTAAATTAAACACCGGTTACCGTGGCAAAAATCAGAAATCATTTAATTTTGATCTTTAGATTCCGATTACGCTCAATTAATTGTTTCTAACGTTTACCAAAATTAACCTCATTTATTTTCTTTATGTTTAAACTGAAGGCAATTAAATACACTTTTAAATCATATATTTGTTGTTTATTTAGTATAGAAATTTGTTAATAATCTTAAAGAAAACTTTTAAAGCCCTTATTTTAATGGAACAAACAGATATTCAATAAATAAATCATAACTTGTTTTTTTTTTTTTAGTTTTAAACAGTAAGTAATTAAATAAACTTTTTATTAATTAAGCTGTTAATTAATCCCATAAATATTTTTTTTATGAAATGTTGTTATTACACTTCAAGAAACGATGGAAGTTAAAATATCATAAATATCATAATTGATGGCTATTAACTGCAAACGTCAGGTAATTAAATGTTAAGCTTTCTGAAGAATTTCGTTTATACGAAGAAACATCTGAAATAAAAAAAAAAAACAAAATAGATAGAGTTTATATATAATTAATAATATTTTAATTCTTATAGCAAAATAAAGTCATCGTTCATATGTACAAAGGGGTTTGTGGTTGTGGTGCGCCTCCACAAAAACTAAATATTAGTCATAATGCAAATACTGAAGATTATTATCGCTAACTGCCAATGGATGCGCACATCGAGATCCCCACGCACACGCGCCGCCCCCACGCTGGAGTCCGCAGGCCGTCCCTATCACATCATCACACGCGCGGTTTAAGTACACGGTGCGCCCCGCGCCCGCGCGCCTCACATGCACCCGCACCGGTCGACCACCATGCCGGGCAGCGTGCCGTAGACGATGTTCATCTCCTGGTCGAAGTACAGCATGGAGATGGCGCTCATCTTGCGGGGGGCGCAGCACGTGCCGCCGTTACGGCCCGGCGACGCGATGTGCAGCAGGTGCGTGTGCGTGTGCTTCTGCAGTGTGAGCGGCGGGCAGTCGCCGCTGCAGTAGTGCGCCTCGTACGACTTGGGGGCCACCACAAAGTCCCAGCCGAAGGACTCGAAGTTCACCGTCAGCGGGTAGCGGCAGCAAAGGGACTGATTGGTGTGGTCGTTGCAGTTCAGCGACATGCTGCGACGCGTCCGGCGGCGTGCTTCACGTGTGGTGATTTCAACAAATGGAATCTGCAACAATAGAGCGGCTGTTTGAAAGTGTACTTTATGGGCTAGTAATATAATTAGGTGTGGTATCATTTTAAAGTGGAGCAAATAATCTATAGAATGCAATAGAATTCCTTAAACTGACATCAAATTAATTCAGGTGTAAATAAAAAACAAATTATGTTTGATAGAACACTGTAATTATATAATACAATCAATTTTAAGGAAACGAAATTATCTATAAAATGCAATTTAATTAGAGCTAAAACTGATAACAGAAACAATACTTCATTAAAAGTTTAAACGTTAGGCAATCATGATTAAACAATGGTAACATAATCATATATAGAATCATATTAAAGAGAAAAACATTATCTATTTATTGTTAGGTAATTAATTAAACTGGCATAAATTGTATTGGAGTAATTAAGCAAAAAAAGATGAAAAAATACAATTTATGCTTCAATAAACGTAAAATTGTTAGAAAACTATAATTAAACAATGGTAACATACTTAAATTAATTTTATTATTAGAAGTTAACAAATTATCGATAAAATATAATGTAATTATTGAAACTGGTATAATTAATGTTAGTGTAATTGGAAAAAAGAAAACTGATAACATGGAAACAATACTTCATTAAAAGTCTAAACGTTAGGAAACTGTATTTAAACAATAGTGACATAAACATATTTAATACCATTTTAAAGAGAGAAAAAAAATATCTAAAAATGTCTAACTGACATAAATTGTATGGGTGTAATTAAGCAAAGAAAATGATAAAATAAAATTTGTGCTCCAATAAACGTAAAACTGTTGAAAAACATTAATTAAACAATGGTATCATGGTTTTGCTTACTATCTTTTTAAAAGACAACAAATTATCTATTAAATTCAATGTAATTATTAAAACTGGTATAATTGGTTTTGGTGTAATTGAAGAAAAGAAAATTGTTAACATGTAAACATTACACTCTTAAAAGTTTAAACGTTAGGAAATCATGATTAAAGGGAAGAACATTATCTATTTATTGCTATGTGATGAATTAAATTTGTATCAATTGTATGGGTGTAATTAAGCAAAGATGGTGATAAAATACAATTTATACTCCAATATACGTTCATTTGTTAGAGAACGATAATTAAACAGTGTAAACCTTGTTATATTTACTATCCTTCTAAAAGGTAGCAAACTAATCTATTGAATGCAATGTAATTATTAATGCTGACGTTATTAGTTTCGATGTAATTAAAAAAAAATAGAAAACTGGTAACTTACAAACAATGCTCCATTAAAAGTTTAAACGTTAGGAAGCTGTAAATAAAGAATAATAAAAAAATCATATTGAGTACCATATTAAAAGGGAGAAAATTATCTAATTTATGTTGAGTAATTAGTTACGTTCTCATTAATGGTTTTAGTGTAATTAAGAAAAGAAAGTGGTCAAGTGGTACAAATTATACTTTGTTAAACGCCAGATTGTTAGAAAACAGTAATTAAACGATGATAACATGATAACGTTTACTATCTTCCTAAAGAGTAACGAGTAACAAATTATCTACAAAGTTTGGAAGTAATTAAATAAGAAAAATTGATAACAAACAACAAACTGCAATTAAACAATCGTAACGTAATCATGTGCAGTACCATATTCAAAGAGAGAATATTACCTATTTATTGTTATGTAATTAATTACACTGGCATAAATTGTATTGGTGTAATTAAACAAAGAAGTTAGTAAAATACAATTTATGCTTCAATAAGCGTTTATTTGGTAAACAACTAAAATAAAACTATCGTAACGTAGTTAGGCTTACTATTCTTTTAAAAGGTAATAAATTATCTATAAAAAAAACAATCTAATTATTAAAGTTGGTAATAACAATTTTAGTGTAATTGAGAAAGAGAAAATTGCTAACATGTACATACACATTGCTTCATTAAAAGTTTAAACGTGAGGAATGTATAATTATGTAATGTTATGTAATTAATTAAACTGACATAAATTGTATTGGTGTGATTAAGCAAAGAAGGTACTAAAACACAATTTATGCTCCATTAAACGTAATATCGTGAGAAAACTATAATTAAACAATGATAACATTGTCATGTTTACCATCTTTTTGAAAGGTATCAAATTGTTTATAAAATTCAATAGAATTGGATGTGCTGGCATAAATAGTTTCGGTGTAGGTACGAAAAGTAAAACTGATAACATGTAAACAATAGTGAATTCAAAGTTTAAACCTTAGGAAACTGATTTTAAACAATAATAGCATATGCATATATAGTACCATTTTAAAGAGAAAAAATTATCTATTTACTGTTGCCTTTAATTCCAATTAATCAAAGAAGATGATTACAATTTATGCTCCAATATACGTTTATTTGTTAGAAAAGCGTAATTAAACAATTATTAAGTTTACTACTCGTTTCAAAAGATAACAAATCATCTATTAAATGCAATGTGATTATAAAAACTGGCATAATTGGTTTTGGTGTAAAAAAAACCGGTAACATAAAAACAATACCATATTATAGGTTTAAACGTTAAGAAACCATGGTAAAATAATAATGTGCAGAAGATAAAAATTCTCTAATTAATACTATGTATTTAATTAAATTGACATTATTAATTTTGGTGTAATTAAAAAAGAATAATCTAGTAAAGTTCAAATTATGCTATTACAATAGTAACATAATCATATTTCGCAGAAAAGGAGATTATTTATTTAATTGTAGTGCAAGTCTCATTTTCACGTTATATAAATCAATTTTAAGTAAGTGTTATAGTGCAATTTTTCAACAATATGACCACACTCAACAATACTTATACATAAATGATTATTACCGACGGGTGGTGTGTAATCATATGATATATTGTGAGAGTGGCGCTTGATCCACCTCGAAAATCTCCATCTTCCACTGCAGTTACCAGGATCCAAGCTGGCCGTTTATTATTATTTTGTTTGACAATTATGCCACGCACTCGCAACAAACATATTTAACGTCCAAACACGAGGCTTCGAAATGCTCAACGTTTGGCGCCAAAATTTGAAACAACCATGTAGAGAGTAAGAAGTTGAAATAATTTTTTTTGCTGATGCCCGAGTCTTGTTGTCGTGTCTTGTCCCGTGCCGTTTAATAAGTTTTCAACGTGGCCCAGATTATGTTTAATGCGAAGTACCTGAAAGAAGAGGAACTCGATTATGAACTGAAAGTGCGAAGAATCAAAGTAGCACGTGCTGGATGGAGCAGATTAATAGCGAGGCGCAAGAAATTACAGAGAATAGTAGACCTTGAAGACGTAGATGTAAAACATCTAGTAATTGAGGATAGTGAACCGTTTGAAGAGACACATATTTTAAGATCTTCAACTGATGAGTTTGATGGAATTGAAGAACTTCAAAGTTTGAACAATTAACTGCTTTAATTTTTTCATATCCTACTACAGGTGGTAGGAATCAAACGTGAGAGTGCAAATCTGATTTTTGATCCGTTATTGGTGTATAATTCCGCCATGATAAAGGAGTAGTCACTTAGTGTCGGAGTGTCATAATAGTGAAGTAGGATTAACTGAGTGAGGAAACGATCCCAAATTTACAAACGGGTTAACCCCTTTGAAGGCCCGCCAAACTATTTACTACTATCTATGACAATCAATTAGAATCAATTAGAAAAAGCTTCAAAGACGAGTTTTTACCATCTGAATACAATTTGAAACTGGTATCGTAGAAGGCAAGGTGTGAACTAATCTGGACAAAGCGGAAGACGAGCAATTTTGTGTCATCCAACAAAATTTGTCGCCGTATTTTATACCATACATTCACATGGACTACAAAAGGTAATTACTTTAGATGATCTGCTTGTAAAGCATTAGTATCGAGTCAGATTTACCGTGTTCGAGACAAGACAAACAAACGGCAAACTTAAAGAAGACAATAAGTTTTTGAATTTGTCGCAAAACTGGTCATTCACCTACCCAAAGTTGTGAGGAACAATTAGAAATGTTTGAGAACCGGAGGATTCTCCACAAAAAGTTGATTTGCCAACATTCTATTGCTCTATTATTATTCAAGATCACCGTTATGGTACATTGCTGGATTCGGGTGCCACAAGACCTATGATTCAGTATGATTAGATTAAAACCAATTTAAAGCCACAGATGTCAAACTAAAACAGCATGTACGTATATGATGACTTCGTTACATATTAAGAGGAATTAACGTAAATGCAAGAAACAGTTCGGTTCGTTCAATCCAAATTTGCCGTATGCTAGCATTATTTAATCAAATTGAAGAGAATTGTAAAAAAGCAGCTCAGTCTATTATCTGATATAATTATAATATAATATAATAGATAACATTGTGTGAGTCCATCATTAAGATTTGTATTTACAAGTGGTCAAGTGTGCTTAAATATGGCAAGTGCCAATAAGAACGTGTATCATTTATTGGATTTTAAAACTAGTACTGACGGGGAAAAGTATCATGTCAAAGATACTGAGTCACGCTCGAATGTAAAATAAGTTTGTATATTATTGTTATTAGATCTTAATTATGTGCTATTGTTACATATTAGTTATTATGATTATTTATATATTCTGCAAAATTCTTTCGTTATTGTGTAATTTGCGGAGTTTAGAGTAAAGAAAACCTACAGTTTATTTATTATTTTTGTTTACGGTGACGCAGGGTTGACAATTTTGTTTATGTGGAGACTGGAATGCTGAGAACAGTATCTTGACAGCAATAGAATAAACAAGTTTTCTTTTCACTATTCAGAGTATAAATAAATTATTATTACTGACGATCAATCTGCATAAAAACTAGAGTGGCGCCCAATGCTCACACCAGGGACCCAAGCGGGTGGTTATTCAACAGACGCCGAATTTACACAACCACCCTCAATATTATTTTCTTCTTTGACAATTGTTCCATGCACACGCAACATAATATTATTAAACTGGCATTAATAATTTCGATGTAATTAAGAAAAATTAAATTGGTGAGATATCAACAATGCTTCATTAAAAGTTATAACGTTAGGAAACCATGATTAAACAATGGTAACATTGTCATATTTACTACCCTTTAAAAATAAAGTAAATTATCTATAGAATGCAATAGAATTGTTTAAACTAGCGTTATTAGTTTTGGTATAATTACGAAAAAGAAAACTAGTAACATAAAAACTAGAAACAATGTTCTATTAATACTTTAAACGTTTGGAAACTGTAATTAAACAGCAGTAACATTATCATATGTAGTATCATTTTAAAAAAGAGAAAATTTTACTTTTTATGTTATGTAATTAGTAAACTAACATTAAGTATTTAGGTGTTTTTAAAAGAAAAAAAAGTAAAAAACAATTTATGCTTCATTAAAAGTAAAATTATTAGAAAACTATAATTAAACAATATAATCCTTGTTATATTTACTAGCCTTCTAAGAGGTAGCAAATTAATCTATTGAATGCAATTAAATTGATTAAGTTGGCAACAATAGTTTCGGTGTAATAAAGAAAAAAATAACTGGTAACAGACAAATATTGCTTCATTAAAAATTTAGACTCTAATAAAGTGTAATTGTAGAAACATGTAGTAACATAATTGTAAATATTGTAAATAAGAAAAATTATCTATTTTTATAAAATAATTAATATCTAATTGCGTGTATAATTTATTAGTAATAAAAAAAGCAACAAATAGATATTAGTATCCATGCAACAATACCAAACTATACAAGTAAAGCACTTTAAAGAAAAGAGAAAATTTTTAAGCTTAATTAATTAAGATAGCTTAATTAATTTTAATTTATGCAAGAATTTTAAAGCCAAATTACTAATATAAACATTTGTTAATCTGTACAATGAAAACAATATTGGAGCAATTAGTAAACATTCAGTTACTATCAATAAATATAATCATTCTGTTTTTAATAGGCAATTAACTTTATAATTACAAAGCTTTAATATTTCCTATGAAAGCTTCACTTCTAACTGAAATAACTCCTTAACTGCACATCTGATATTATCCATTTTAGAATCATATCCATTAACAACTCCACAATTTAGCATACATTGCAATAATATCATATTCTTCTTATATCAGCACCCACACTTTTCTCAAACTTGTAACATCAGTGTATTCATTCACTTACAGTCTATTATCTCCAAAATAAGAATATTTATTACCATCTACGGTTGGAATAATATATTCCAAACGATTTAAAATAACGCGTAAAATGACGCCACCTAAGTCAATTGAGTCTTATCAGTGGTCGAATTTGACGCACGCACCGCTTATCATACAGTCGTGCCTCATCGTACGGCTCCCGGCCACCGTAATAATTCAAACATTACTTGTTTTACTACTGCGGTCTTGACGTTAATCGCACGTGTGATAAAACGTACTACGTGCGAAACAATCGCTTGTTTTATGGTTACATTCCATAAAACAATCGACTGTTAAGCATTTTCTACGTGCGAATTTTCGCAATTTCCGACACAACATATGGGTGGGGATGATAACAGAGTGGGGTGACAAAAAAGAATTTTAGGATAAAAAAAAAATGGTGAAGCACAAGGACGAGAGAGGATCAGATGAGAGAAACGAAGGGGGGAGTGAAATTTTTAATTGTTGATAACTTGAGATAAATTAGTGATCACTTACTGGGTTTTGTTTTAGATTATTAGGACTTTAATTGAGAGCTGGAAAATGTCTGGATACCATTTCTGGCATAAACGTTATTGAATTGAATTTATTATGTTGATAGAACTTTACTATAACACTTACGTTTAGTCAGTTGGTAAAACGTTGAAGGCATGTTGGGATACATCCAATTGAAGGTACTTATTAGAATCATTGCAAACATCAAATATAATCACGCAATAATCAAGAATAAAGTAATCAATGCAAAAAAGAAAAAAAAACCGTATGTTGCCTAAAATGCTAAAAACGTTTTACCAACTGACTAAAGGCAAGTGTATAGTGAACTAGTGTGGTTACGAAGTGTTGCGTAACCACACTCGTCAAAACTTTGAATTTAATTAAATTTCAATTAAATTGTTTATAACTTTGATGAAAATAAAGATATAGAAAATATAGATCATTTCATTACCAATCAGAATATCAGTGATTACCAATTTAAGGATACTCTTTAGAGAAGCAACAATAATCCAAATCCAAATGTTCTTATATAGTAACCAGTTATTTCCATTCTAAAGCATTTTTAATCACTAAACTTAAGGATAGATTTTTTTTTCATTCCTACCTTATTTGTGGTCGTTTTACTCGTACTATCTATTGTAGCATTTGTCACTACCACCTTCTTGCCATTACTCGTGCCACTAATAACAAAACCCAAATTCTCCCTTGGGTTCCTGAACCATTCTGAGACCAGTGCGGTAATATCCAGCTGCAGCCAATCGCCACGTCCTTTGGGCTGCGCCACTTTCTTCGCAGCTACCTTGGTCAAGCCAGGTGTATCGCCATTGGCATAGTCTTTGTACGCTTTATACACTTCTAGGTGAACCACTGCGTTCGTGGACGTGGAGGTACTTAGAGAGGAAGATGGTTTGCGGTCTCCGGTTCCTTTGACATAGACGAAGATGGTGGCGTTGTGGACAGCGTATCTCGTGATGCTGTCAGAGAATTGAAAGTGAAGCACGTCGTGATTACGCCAGGTGTGTCTTAGACGTGGATCTGGAAGCAACATTTTTGTTCGTTATTAATTTATAGACATAACAAAGTATTGATAAAATAGAGAAACTTCAGTTTTAATTGCACAGACTTACAGCTAATGAAATTTTAATTAAAAAGATATTAGACATAATGTTTAATATTAAATTAAAACACATTAATATATATTATTTGCTTCAGGCACCCTACAAATTCATACAATTTCTCCAATTGTTTTCAATTTTAAATAAGATCATTATTAATTACCTACCATTATTAATACCTAAAAATTATAATAAAATTTAACCTGTATATTTTTTTAAAAGTAATATTAATAAGATATTGATTAACTGTTAGTATTGTTTAAACTCAATTCAAAATTGACACTCACTCGTATATATTAATTAATTACTCTTCAACTAATGGCTCTGCAGCAATCATTCTAACATTAAATTAAAGTAGATTAAATTGCCTAGTAAATAATATATTATTTGCTCAAATAATCAAGTTGCAAGTAATTGAAATTTACACTTTTATTCAAATCAAAATTATTTTAGATTTTAATTAATATCTTAATAATTATTAAAGAGACAATAGATTATAGTATCTTATAATCAATAAGATTTTTTTTAATACAATCGACAAATTATTAACATTGCTTAAACTCAATTGCAAGCGTACATTAATAACTCTAAATTTAATAGTACCATTAATAT